>JAUCMU010000025.1:61282-93244 GCA_032275025.1 Enteromius treurensis | reverse complement strand
CGTGTTTGTATACAAGCAGAGTAGATTTGCCATCTCGAAGCGAGATTCCTATTCGTCGGTCACCGACGTGACTCGGAATGACCGACTGAAAAGGAACAAGCTCTGCACTGCACCAAAAATCATAAAATATCTGATTCACCATATTATCCTACACAGCAACAAGTTTCCAGTGACCAGTCATTGTTCTGTCCTGTCAAATAAACAATGACTGCTGTTGATGCAGATCACACACAGGCACACAACCCGTCAAAATAAAAGTCTGGTTTAACGTGAAGAAATTGTGGCAGACATATATTAGTATTGAACAGCATGTATTTATGTCTTAGGATATCACACATTTTCCCATGTTTTAATTTAAACGGTAAACCTCTGTTGTTTGTCACAAAATAAAACGTTTAATAAAATATAATAATAAAATATTAATTTGTAATATTTCATGCAACAGAAAATTAATAGAAAAATAGAAAATTACTATCCAAAACAAGGAATTTTTATCATATTTTATAGGGCCTTGAAACTGCATTTTTTGTGAAACTTTTAATAAACTGTTGTTCTATATAGTTGTTGTAAATAAATTGTATCTATTAAAAAATATATTTATGTTAAATGTAACCATTAATCCAGGGGAGTGGGAAATAATTTAATTATAATAAACACTAAAGCTGACAGTGTTCTGCCACAACATCCAGAGAACATCTGGAGAACATCAGCTCTTTAATTTGATCTGCATATAAATAAATATAAGAGACAGACTAAAGGAAACACACACACACCTCCTAAACACACTCAAATCTACCCACACATGTGCTGCTTTACCTGCTGCCAGAACAATAAACTCATCCAGATCCAGAGAGATCATCGAACAATACAACGACAGCCTCTACCCACTCACACACACACCATCAAACAAGCACGGCACAGGACGATATCGCTGGCAAACACCACCCAACCACCCACATTACACACCATATACAAGCCCTCACACACACTCATTACAAGGAAAAAACCCTTCATTACATCAAAGGGCGTAAAAAAGCAGCTTGTCGTCTTTACAGCATGTGAGGGAAACGTGTGGGTACAAAGACAGAGATGAATAATAGAGGCTCTGCTCCAGAATCCAGTCAACTCCTCCAGTGCTTTCACTACAAGATACCTTCAGCTTCTTATTTTCTAACACATCACGTATTGTCATATGTAAAAAGTAAGAGAAATTTGATGTTACAAAAATGTACACAACAGTACAAAAGTTTGGGGATGGTGTCTTTTGGGGATTCTTTTGTAAGAAATGTCTTATTTATTAGTATAAGTATTAGCGGAATAACAGATTTCTATGTGAAAACATGAAATTAAAATGTAATTTATTGCTGTGATCAAAGTTGTATTTTCATCATCATTATTCCAGTCTTCACTGTCACATGATCCTTTAGAAATCGTTCTAATATGCTGATTTGCTTCACAACAAATATTTATTATTATTATCAATGTTGAAAACAATTGTGCTGCTTTATATGTTTGTTGAAATCATTATACCTTTTATTTTTTAGATTATTTTATTTATTTACTTCATAGGGCCCTTTTATTGCAAATATTTTAGGAAATCATTTTAGTTTTAGGAATTCGACTGATTAGACATACTTTTTTGGTTTTTACAATTATCATAAACCCTTAAAATAAAACAGAAAGCATTAAACTGTAATATTTGTTTAATTTTTAATAAATTGTGGCAAAATTGTGAATTTGTTTTGAGTACAATTAAGCAGACAACTTCTATTTACTACATCTGTATTTACTCCTTACTCCAGAAAACCTAAAAAGGAAAAAAAAACTTGAGGGGAAAAAAATTGGGGGTAAAAGTACATACTGTATAATGTGGCAACTTAAAATATGTGACCCTGGACCCCAAAACCAGTCATAATGTTTAATTTGTATACATCATCTGAAAGCTGAATAAATCATCTTCCCATTGATGTATGGTTTGTTAGGACAGGACAATATTTGGATGAGAAACAACTCAAATCTGGAATCTGAGGGTGCAAAAATAATCAAAATATTGAGAAATTCACCTTTAAAGTTGCCCAAATTTAGTCCCTAGCAATGCATATTGCTAATCAAAAGTTTTAATATATTTACAGTAGGAAATTTACAAAATATTTTCATGGAACATGTTACTTAATATTCGAATGATTTTTGGCATAAAAGAAAAGTGGATGATTTTGACCCATACAATGTATTGTTGGCTATTGCTACAAAAATAGCCGTGCTACTTATAACTGCTTTGGTGCTTCAGGGTCACATATTTTAAAAGAAGGCACAAATATTTTACAAATGATCCAAATAAACAGCATTTTTTTTTTATATTGTGAATAGAAATACTGTAGCTTAATTGCACATTAAGAGGGGGGTGTTTTCTTTTGAACCTGAAATGTGTAGTGTTTCGGGGCACACTTCTCTCATGACTCACCCAGCCAGCCGGCTCCAGAGTTGGGCACACACATGTCGGTCTCAGCGCTGGGCAGCACGAAGCCCACCACGAACACCTCCACGCCGTCGGACATGAGCGCCAGGCCGAGCACCAAGAAAAGCTGCCATTGGAAGCGTCCGTGTCCACACTCCTGGATGATGAGCTCGTACTGCTGAGCCAGCTCCTCCTCATCCGCCTCCCTCTCCTTCTCTAGCTCTCGCTTGTCCTTCATCCCATCCGCTGATGGCTGGCCCCGCCCCTCAGTAGCCCCGCCCCCTGCGGGAACGCCCTGATACTCGCCTTCGTAGATCTCGTCCTCATCGTCGTGGCCTTCGGTGGCATCGCTGGATCCCTCGTCATCCTCCCTCTGAGCCTGGCCGTCCTGGTAATAGTAACGGTCTTCGTCGGCACCCCCGTCTTCGTCATTTTCGAAGCGGCTATAGTTGCGGCTGGAATATTCGTTCGAAGCATGGTCCACAACTTTGTTGACCTTCTTGACGGCGTGTCGCTTCGCCTCTTTGGCGATGTCGCGAGCGCCTTTGGCCAGAGTCGTCCTGTCTCTGTAAGGGTCCTCCATCTGTGCAGAGTTTAGCTGTTTGGTGATTACAGCAGCCAGGAATCAAACGCGAGTATCAGAGGATGAGATCAATGGTTCGAGAGGTTCGGAGACGGACAGCAGTGTATACAAGAGGTGTGTGACGTGTGCAATTCCTTCTAACGGACAGCTTCATTCACTCAGAGCAGAAGGAAACTATGGGAAGAAGAAACAGAGTCAGAATTTTTATTCGCTACAGCAGGCACAAACTATTATATTACAAAAATATAACACTATATATACAATATACTGTATACACACAAACCAGCTCCAAGCATATGAATGGTCTCAGAAATAAAGGTATAAAAGCTGTCACTAGGGCGGTATCTTTTCAAAAGGAACACTTTTGTACCTATTAGGTTCAATTATGTACACTTCAAGTACTAATATGTACCTTTAAGGAACCAAAATAAATCTTTTAGGTACCTTTTCAAAAGTTACCACCCCAGTGACAGCTTTTGTATCTTTATTTCTGAGCTTTTTATTTCAAATAAACACAGATTTATCTATCTTTCTATTTATCAAAGAATCCAGAATGTACCCAAATGAAAATGTACTCAACAATATCGATTGATAATAATATTAATAATACTAATAATATGTTTATTGAACAGCAAATCAGTATGTTTCTCTGTTCAGCTTGGTGTTTTTACTTCATCTGCTGCTACTCTTTTTTTTGTGGCGTCCCCCAAGGGTCGATATTGGGCCCTATGTTGTTTTCTTTGTATTTGCTGCCCTTGTGTTATTTTTTCAGAAAACACAATATCTCCTTACACTGTTATGTGAATGATATACAAATGTATTTGCCTGTCAAAACAAAGCTTCACTAATTAATTGCCAGAGAGTGGCTGGATCAGAACTTTCTTTATCTTGATGAAAATAAGATTGTTGTGTTTGGTCATCCTGGGGATTTGAGTGCTTGTGTAGATACACTTGGTAATTCATGTAAGGAGTTTGAAAGTGTAATCCATGCTAGACTAGACTAATCCAGACTAGACTACTGTAACTCTTTATATGCTGGTTTGGATCAGTCATCTCTTTAATGCTTACAGTTACCTGGTACATTACACACAGTCTTAGCTGCTAAAGTCCTATCTATCTATGCACACACACGCCATTAATATAAACTCAAATTAAAAGCTTTGAAATAGTATGAAATGGCTGAATTAGCTGGGTATCTTTGGTTTTAACTGAATAGTTGTAACTGGGAAAGTGAAAGCGTTGCAGATCTCAGGTGTTCCTGCTCGGGTGCCCTGAAGAACCACAGGAGAGCCATAAATCAGACTGGCACAGCGGGCAGAGGACAGAGAGCCCAGTTTAACTGCATTCACACTGTTCACCTCCACAGGAAGAGACGTGGACATGAACAACACAGAGTCAAAGAAAAATGAAGCAGAGGAGACACGGACTCCTCTCACACGTGTGTGTCTGGAGGATCTTCTCAGGATCTCAAACACAGCATTGCAGCATTGCAGCACCATTCCTCTCTCCAGCAGAAACACAAACACACTCGTCTCATTTTATCTCCTCACATCTGAAAAATAAACACACACAGACTGGCTTTCTCTGAACCCAGTAAACTCAGCGAATCTCTTTGAAAATGATCAGTTGGTCTCACGGATACCAGATGTCCCTGAGAATGAGAAAACCAGAGAATCTGAAAGAGAATTTTCAATCTGTGATGAAGACGCCCACAACAATTTCATTCAATACCATAGTAAAGTACATCAATACTACAGTACAGTCTCATCTGTCCTGTCCTTCCACCCCAAACACTTCCATATGATTTGGTACACACAAAAAAATCACACAAAGGCTCCATTCTATTCTCTTCTATTCTATGTATAAGAGAATTAAGATTACAGTAAAGGTTCCACAGAACAAGAACATTCTAAATGAAGAACTTTTTATTTTCCTTTAGTTATGGTGTTTTCGACCCTAAAACCAAAAAAGCATTAAATCCAGAAACATTAAGAATCATACATCAACTCAAGAACAATATACAGCCAAAAATAGTTCCTGACAAAAACAAGCTGAACCCAAGAATGACTGATCAGCTTTATTTTGCAGAATGTTTTGTGCATCTTGATAAGAGCTGACATTTGATAACCACGGATGAATTTCATTCCGGCCAATATGCTGATCACCATTAGAATATGATTAATATTAATTAACACTGGCATTTGTAACCCAAATATCTGAGACACAGCTGAGAATAACTGAAAACTCTAATAAAATCTATTTTTAAAAAAAGCATTTCTTCATTCATTCATTTATTCAAATGTAAATTATTATTTTTTTATTAAATAACAATTCTGTCATTAATTTATTTAGTTTATTTAGTAGTAGTACACACACACACACACACATACACATGAATAAATAAATGAAAGAATAATTAATTACTGAAATAATAACTAATGACAAATTAATGAATATTTATATAATATTTTATTAGTTATTTTGTACTTAATTTATTAATTTGTTAATTATTTAAAAGATAATTAATATTTTCTGTAAGATATATATATATATATATATATATATATATATATATATATGTGTGTGTGTGTGTGTGTGTGTATTTATTATATATATTTATAATTAAATAAATAAATAAAAACAAATATATTTATGTATAATATGTATATGTACATTTATTAATTTTTTTATTATTAATTTATGAATGAATTATTCTGTCACAAAGATAAATTCCTTGTGCATGCAAGCTTACTTGGCAATGCATCTCATTCTGATTGAGTATTAAAAAACTGTGGCGAGACCTGATTCATCACAAATGAATTATTTTTAATTGTTTCTGAAGCGGTTCGCAGACTCTAAATGCATCAGCAAACTCCTGAGTGTAATATTCAGCAAAGTTATTTATTAAAACATATTTAAAAGGTCAAAGCACATGAAGACATAAAACAACAAATGAATCAAAAGCTCTGATTCTCAGGAATGATTCAATGTTTGAGTGGAGTCGGCCTTTTCTCTGAAAAACCAGCGAAACCTTCGCATGTCCAGATTCAGCCCAAACAAAATGAATGCTTCTCTAAGAGTTGTGTTTCACGGGCCGCTGATGCTGTCGGAGAAGCCCTCATTAATCATGGAGGGGAACACACAAGCACTTTCCCTCTCACACACCGTTCAACTTAACATGAAATACTGTAAGTAGACGTGACGTGACAGATGTGACCCGCAACAACACATCAATCGATCAATCACAAATCTGGTCAAACCAAAGTAGCATTTTCATTTAAACTTATCCAGAAAAACTCCAAACGGAACGCTGCGGCAACAGCCAGACCTAAAAACCAGCAAACCATGACATCATTTCCTCTCAGACCAAATAAAGGCAGTCCCTGACGTCACTGTGACATCATTGGAGGGCTGATGTAATCAATGCGACACCCGTTTTCCTGCATTAACCCCGATGTGAGCGCGGGAGGGGGAGGAACGGGACGCTGCAGAGCGCTTTGACCCTCCACTAATGGTGAATTGCACTAAATACAACACACACACACACCTTCAACTCTAAATGACTAGTTCTCCACGACGTGTTGGAGTGAGTAATTATAAAGTTGAGCGAGGAAGGTCGCGCTGTTTTCCACCGTCCCTGATTCAACTTGTGCAACACAGATCAGACTAAAAACAGCTAACTTCTTACACAACCAAAGACCACACACACACACACATTGCAGTAATGTAATGATGGATAGCTGAAGGCTTCACTGGTCACTGGGACTCTCCAGCAGCTGCGAGGCTCTCTTACTGGACGCTTGCACAGATTGGATGAAGGCAATGGAGTGTGTGTGTGTGAGTGTCTAAAGTAGATAGATTCCTACAGTTTGATCCATAACATATACAGTAAAAAACATACTCACAACTGCTGAAACTGCATGATGTTACGAGCTAAAAAACATAATAGTTAGGCTTAAAATACTAATATTAATTCAAGTTTATTTGCATAGCTCTTTTCACAATACAATTCGTTGCAAAGCAGCTTTACAGAAAAAAAATACTACAAGAATGACACAAATGACCAACCATAAATGTTAATATATATATATATATATATATATATGTTGGTATAATTTAAAGTAGAAAAGTGGACTGAGTCATGTTATTATTATCATCCAAAATAAACCCGGTATATATTATATAATAATTTAAAGTCTTAAACAGATAAATAAACCTAGAAAGCATTAACTTAACATTGATTCTAATTTGTTATTTCATATATATATAAGATCGTATATATTATAATTTATAACATATAAAAATACAATTCAGAAGAATTCAGTAAGACATGTACATATATATGTGTGTGTGCGTGTGTGTGTGTGTATATATACTGTATATACTGTACACACATACATAAAAGCACAAACACACAAACAACATATTTGCAATTCATTACAGAAAAATATGAAATTGTACTCTGTAAAGACTTAAAAAGTTACAGTTATTACATTACAGAACAAAAAAGTAAATTTAATCTAAATAGTTATGCAGACTCATAATAATAAATAATATTTCATCCTGAATGAAACCAGAATATAAGTGGATAAAGAGAATTAAGATTAAACAAGGTTCCAAATAGAACCGAACATTCTTAATCATTCCATTTTAAACGTTTCTTTTAATTTTGGTATTTTAAAGACTCTGAATGCAAAACACTGATCATGAAACATCAATAATCATACAGCAACTCAAGCACAATATACAGACTGTACATACTGTGCAAATAATTTAAGATGATTTGATCATTTTCTGAAAAAACAAAACCTATATTTTGGTAAGTGACAGAATCCTGTAGTATTGTAACATACACTGTCTATCAGCTATAAAACTAAAAGATAATCCTGTAATATAACCTAAAGAGTCACATTAAATAATATCTTTATCCTAAATAAAATCAATCTGACATTTTACTACACATTTTTCCTTTTTTTTTTTTTTTACCACTATTTATGCAGTTTGTAGAATCTCAGATTAATTGTGACTGCATGTTATATTATTACATTGTGTGTAAAGTGAATGTCTGTGCTTTACTGTCAGTGGCTCGGACTACAGGTCAAAGGTCACAGCTCTGTGTGCTGGGAGACACTTTGTCTGATCCACTCCACTGATCATCTGACACATTCATATATAAGAGTGTTAGAGAGAAAAAAAAGGTCTAATGTACCTGCAAGCAAGTCCATAACCCAGAATTGATTAAATACTGACAGAGCAACTGATTTAAATGAGTTAACTAAAGCTGCTATATCATTTTATTTATTATTATATGTAATATATACATATTTACATTTATTAATATCATTTCTTATATCTTATATTTAATATATATATATCTAAACAAATTAAATTTTCTTTATTATTATTTTTTCTATTTATAGATTTTTATTTTAACATACTATACATATAAATATAAATATTAGTGTAACCCAAAAATTAATTGCACCCCAAATTTTTCTGTATTCTATATATATATATACTGTGTATATATTTTGAAAATATTTACATGCATTTAAATGTCTATGCTTATATTAATAAATAAATGTATTTAATATATAAACCAACATATTTTTGCATAAATTTATACATGCATTTGTGTGTGTGTGTGTGTGTGTGTGTGTGTGTGTATATATATATATATATATATATATATGTAATACTTTCTAAAGCACACCAGCTTCACCTAAATAGGATATATTTGCCTTAAAATATTTATGTTGTCAGCCTGAATTAAAGTAAATTATACTGTGTCTCCTCATAAAAATGGTAAATGTCAAAGGAGCAGTTCAAGCAAACACAGGCTAATGCAGATGAGCAGGTTAAACCGGTCATCACTGTGAGATTTATACTACAAAAGCTGCAGTTAAGGTATCAGATGGTGCAAAAAAACTAAGAAAATAATATAAGATGTTATCAGTACGACGCTTACATTTCCAGTTACAGGACGGTGCTATAGTTGTGTATTCAGTGCATCTCTCTTTCTCTCAGGCCGGTTGTTTCACGCACTGCAGGTTTCACCCTTTTACTACCACTTGGCGAAAAGTCATCGCGAATCGCCAGCACAACCGGGAAAAGGCATCAATCACGGCCTGGCTCTGACGCAAGCTGCGCCCCGTAATGAGATTTCGCCTGTCTTGACATTGTGCATGGGAATCAATCCCCTCCCTCTCCATTTTATCTTTCCTTCACACACATGCTCCTCCATGACTCATTTTCAGGTGGATTTCTTTCTACTTGTGACAGTCACACAAATTTTGCTCAGTCAGGGAACAAGTTCCTAAAGTGACTCTCTCTTTCTCTCTTTCCTCAATGCAGGAGAACACTGAGAGCCCTTGAGCAACCTAACACATACACACACACACACACACACACAAACACACACACACACTAGTCTCCAGAATAATGCTTGATCTTTGGGGTTTTCAGTGCTTACTGCATAAAGGAATAGTTTGAGCTCTCTCTTAAAACAGAAGAATAATGTTTAATCATGCATTGTTTGCATTTCTCAAACTCCAGTATAGCTTGAGAGATGCAACTTGTCATAAAAATTGAACTGTTTTCCAAGTCTTATAATGTCCTGCATGAGGAACAGAACCAAATCTAAACCACTATTTACTAGGAAACTTCTCATTTTGTTGGCACTGTGACGTTTGATCTCAGGAACCAATGATGTTGTTTGAAGTCACTGACGTCACTTGTGGTCTGTTCCTTGCATAAAGCTCTCAAAAAGCTTAAAAAATGAACTTTTTGAACCAATTACATGGCATTTTGCTAATTTATGGTGCTTGACAGATATGGGAAAAATCTATTTTTCCACAGAAAAAATAAAAAAATACAGCATGCAAGCTTTAAGCTTTTGCTCTAGAACAAATATTTTAAACATGCCTCTCAAGTGCAAAATTAATTTATAAAGACTTTTCTGCTAAATGTAAATTTTGCATTGGTAAATTCCTGATTAAAACCCTAAGACGGTCCTACTTAATTTGTAAACCCCTCATTAACACGGATATATGTGCGTTCGCATGTTAATTGATAACCCTAACCGCCTCAATTTGATCAAAACCGATTTTTACATCTGACTACCTGACATACAAGAGAGATTACAGTAAATGTTTGATGTGTTTTGCATGTTTTGCATACTTTCACGTTGAGGAAAAAAAATTAATAAACCACAAGCGAAACGCCATAAATAGGCTATAAATCAGGTTTGACACCGTTTTTAATAAGGAGCGTTCACACGGGATGCGCTCTGCTGTTTTTAATTCTTAATTCATGTAGCTTACACAAGCGTACGATTTCGCGTTGCATTCGTAACATGAGTGTTGTGTTAAAAAAATAGGCTAGCAACTTTTTAAAAATGCGAACGCAACAACGCGTTCCGTGCGAACGTTCCCTGCACTATGCAGCTAAAGTTGATTTAACGCTTTGGACCCGTGCGTAAAGCTACAAAAAAACTCAATCACTTACCGACTGTACGCGAGTCCAGATTCTGAACGCGTTAACGCGGATCTTCCTTCGGCTTTTTTCCTTTCTCTCCTCACAATGCAGCAGAAGCAGGAGCCGCGTCTCTCTGCAGCACTTGGAGAAAAGCTGAGAAGAAGTGATGGAGAGAGGGAGAGAAGGAGGGAGGGAGACAGAGATAGATGAAATCAATAGTTGTATCGCGGGCAGCCCCGCTGAATGTGACGCGACGCGGGGCGGGGGAGCGGAATGAGCGCGTTAGGATCATAGTGAGTATATACTATGACTGTGTGCGTGGATCCGAACACTCCCACCCACCCGTGACGCATTGCTCTTTCTCCGCGAGTCACGATTCTCTGGAGGCTCTGGGGCTTTTTCCTGCTTTTGTTGGAGTGACTCGTGTTTCGGTGTTTTTAACTTTCTGCGCTTCCCCCGACACTCACGCGGTCAAAAAAAAAAAACAAAAAAAAAAAAAAAGAAATAATGCGGCAGTGGGGTTCAGCCCCGCGACTGGTCGTGATTGAACTCTTGCCAAGCGCGAGATGGAATCTGGACACGTGGGGCGCTCGCAATGGAACTCTCCGTGGTGCTGAAGAAAACACATGGAACCCCGCAGATCAGATCCGAATGAAACAGACTCTAGAGAGCTATAGACCAAGATCAGATTTGAACAGATCTGCTCAGAACCACACAGAACATACTGCCTGCACAGATACATATAAACAGACCCCACAGAACTAAATAGATCAGATATAAACTATGTAGTTTTGCACGGAACATTGACCTCAACACTTCAGGTCCAGATTAAACAGCTGCTACAGAACCATAGATCAGATTTGCACATAATAGATCTACGACAGAACCACATAGATGCATAAAAACAGACCCTACAGAACTACGTCAGATAGATCTACTAAGAACCACACAGAACATCACACTTAGCTTACCATTTAGCTCAGATCTACAGAGTACCTGAATGCCCCACATAACCAGATCTGGTTCATATAAAACACACAGAACAAATCTACTAAGAAGCACACAAAACCACACACATCAGATTATTGTAAAACATATGTGAAAGATCCATATAAATCAGATTTGCAGAAAATAGATGCCCAAACTACACAGAACTACACAGAACCACATTTATCAGATTCACACCAAACAGACCACACAGATCACACCTACACAGAACAAATACTCAGAGCCATGTAAAAAGATCAGATCCCTATAAAAGACCTGAATAGAACAGATCTACTCAGAACCAAACAGAACAGACCCCACAGAACAAAACAGATCTACACAGAACCACACAGGTCCATTTAAAACAGATCCCCCCCACAGCAAACCCTACAGAACCACATAGATCAGATAGATCTACTAGGAACCACACAACTCAGATCCATATAAAACAGACCCTACAGAACCATGCAGATCAGATTCACACAAAAGAAACCTACTCAGAACCACAAGGAATAACGAACCACATCTCAGATCCACACAAACCAAAACAGAACCACATAGATCATATTCATATAAAACAAACCTTCTAGAATAGATCCACTCAGAACTAGTCAGAACAAACCGTAAAGACCAGACTAAATAGACCTACTCGGAACCACAAAACAGACCTCGCAGAACATATCCTCTCAGAACTAACCCTACAGAACCATATAAATCAGATTCAAATAAGACAGACCCTACATAAGCACACTGATAAGATCCATATCACACAGATCCAAATTACAGATCACACCCATATCTACATCATACAGTAGTTTAGATCCACATAAACAGACTAGCACTACACAGAAGTGATCTTTAAGAGAACTGACCCTAACCCTCTGACCCATGACCCGTCAGAGTTTCAGCTGGAGCTCACAGCACTGACTCTAACAGGACTTCTGATGGCTTTTCAAGTCAATGTCCATTAACATCACAAAGACATAATATAAGGACGAGAAGCATGTGTGAAATGAGTCCCTGCCTCAAGGAGGGTTTTCTGTTTTGTTTGGAGCTAAAACGGTTCCCTGGAGAGCTGTTGGTAGAGAAATCCATCTCACATCCATCCGGCCTCTCCACCCGCACGGAAAGAACCACCCCGAACTCTCTGAATGATTTTCTCCTCCTCTTGGAAATCTTGAGAATCAAAAGAGGGACGAAGATGCAGGAAGGAAGAGTGCAGGGTTCCCTGCTCATTCTAACGGCCGCAATAAATATGCTAATGCCCTCGCACTCGATTCCAACACCAGCTGCTTAGAGTTTTTCAGCTGAAATGGGCACTAATAAAGTTTGCTTCTCTCTCACATTCAAGAAACTTTACTGGCACGGTAAAAAAATGCTTTACAATGCCAAAGCTTTAGCAAAATTATAGCGTATAAATATACAGTATGTATATATATATATATATATATAGGGACTGATTTAATGAAATACTGTATATATAACCGCATTATACTGTATATACTGTACATACATCATATTTTAAATAATAATGTAATAATTTAAATAATGTACAAAAATAATTGATTTAATTTATTATTTCATGAATTACAATAATTTTATAATTAGAATTTCAGCAATATAAATTTTTGAAATTATTTGTAAATCAATAATTTCTGAATAATTACTTTAAAATGTTATATATATAAATATATACAAAAGATAAAAAGCAACAACAACAAAAAAAAATTCTATAAAGTATATATATATATATATATATATATATATATATATATACTTAATTATATAAATAAAAATAATTATTAAACATTATGTGATTAAACATAAGGGTAGCTGAAAAAGAAAAAGTGTACTGTGTCCTATGGTGTGACACCAAAAAAAATAAAATAAAATTAATACTGCAAAACAAATAATATGAGAAAAATATATATTCATCCTTAGAGTTACAAATAGCATGAAAAAAGGTTTATCTTTAATATCTTCACTGTTTTTGGGCGGCTTTTTTTTTTACATTCACCATAAAACACACTGATATGTCAACTATCCATATGCACATCAATAATCAATATAATTCAATAAAAAACGTTTTAACCTTGCAATAATGTGCTCACATGCAAACATATTTCCAGACAGCCGTGTTTCCCTGATGACCCCATAATAATTAGCATGCTCTCTTTGATTTGAATAACTCCGCCTCTATTACACTTAAGACTTTTCCTGTGAGTGTGAGATGTTGACATGGAGACGACATATTGATCAGAGCCTGGGGCAAAGAGTTGTGGGACAGAAATCAGGCAGTCCCTGGAGTGAGAAAGTGATGATCAGATCATCTAAACATCATTTGACCAAAGGAAAACTAACAAAAAACATCTAAAAAAACTCAAATTATGAGGCTCCATTAACATCCATTCAGTTCACACACACACACACATACACACACACACACACACACACACAGGTTGATAAATATGTATGTTTCATGGTATTTTCTAGCACTAAAAAAAAGTAGAAAGTTTTGCAAATAGCAACACAATGTTCTGAAATCTCTCTACATTATTTTCTGGACATGTAATATTGGTTTTAATTGATATGCAATTACGTGCATCAGTGGGCGTCTAATTTCATGCAAATAACCTGGAAAACAGGGAGCTGTTAGTAGTGTGTGTGTGTGTGTGAGAGAGAAAAAGCTGATAAAACACACACCTGCAGGGTGATGCTGAGGACCTCTGTGGGTGGATGGGAAGGGTGTAATTGGTTCCTGTTTAAATTCTCCACTGTCTGCCAAAACATTCACTTTCTGCATGCAAACTTTGGGAAATTCTACTGCTCATTACAGCACAGTCAAAAGCAGTTTTCAGACACACAGACCTGCTTTGAACTTCAAAACACGTCACTTAGCTTCTTTAATAACTCCTCACTTAAAGCAACAGTTCACTCAAAAATGAAAATGAAACCTTAATTACCCTCAGGTCATCCAAGATTGGGATGAGTTTGTTTCTTCATCAGATTTGGAGAAAGGTACAAAGAATCAAACATGCTGTTAGTCTGAGAACCTCAAAAAAAAAACACAGTAATTGTAGTCTTGGTGACTTATTGCTTAGAAGAAATCTGAAACGCTGACATTAGCTGGACCTGGAGAAAGGACTTCTTCCACACATGCTCTGTTTTTCTCTGGCTGTCTGATGTAATTAACCTTGTCGTCTCCTCTATCTCTCAGTCTGACCCGGAGAACGGCTGATTTTACCCTCTCAGTCAGCGCTAACATTTCCATCCTCCTTAAGTGCTATTCTTACAGTGAGTGTCTGTCCCCAATGTTATCTGTGAAACACAGATCAGGGTTTTAGTGTGCCGAAGCTGTAATCAGTGCAGCACGGGGTCAAAGGAGAAAGGAGAAATGAGATGTGTGAATTTAGTCTGGTTAAATCAACTGGATGCAGGGCTTGAGCTAGGAAAGGCATTTCTTTGGAAACCTGTTTGGAAACCAAAAGCCTTTTTAGCAAAATCATGCGTTTAAATGATCCTAAATGTAAACGCATTCTAATTCTATTATATGACTATATATATATATATATATATATATATATATACACAGTATATATATTTATATATATATATATGAATTTCCTATAATTTATAAAACTGCCAAATACACACAAAAAAGCATCTAATCTCTTTATAAACTGCAGTTCATTTCTTGGTTCAGTATACGTGATATTAAAGACATTTTTATTATTTATCATTCAATAATAAATTTTATATTTATTAAAGAATCCTGAAAAATAAAATGTATCATGGCTTCCACGAGGCAACCCAACACATTTCAATATAATAATAAAAAGAAATGTTTCTTGAGCATCAGATCAGTATATTAGAATGATCATGTGATACTGAATGCTGGAGTAATGATGCTGTAAATACAGCTTTGATCACAGCAATAAATGATATTATAAAATACATTCACATAGAAAAACAGTTATTTTAAATAGTAATACATTTTCACAATTTTACTGTATTTATCATCAAATAAATGCAGCCTCGGTGAGCAGAAGAGACTTTTGAGAGCAATTTGAAAAATCTTACAAAGCCCATGGTTTTAAACGCTAGTATATATGTGTGGTGCTTAATGACAATCATGATGGATTTGAGCGGGAATTCCCTGTCTTTGCCTGTGGATTTCATCTGGCAGGGAAACACTCAGAGGAATCGTTTCATTCAAGGCCGAGAAAGCCGACATAATGCTGAACTGCCCTCTGTGAATTATTCAAAGGACGGATTTGCGTCTCTTTCATCATTTGAGCTTCCGACAGCGAGCACAGACCTGCTGCCTACCGTGTGCGTGTGTGTGTGTGTATGAGAGAGATTCGTGAGACCAAAGACGCTTTCAGAGACGGAAATGTGGCGTGAATGTGACATGAATGTGTGTGTGTGTGCTGGAAAAGCCTGAAAGCCCTAATGAATGACGTCCGTCGGCGGATGTTATTTTCACGTGCCGCCCCGCTTGAACTAATTCACTTCACTTTGGACCGTAGGAAGAAAACAATCTCTTCAGTACCCCAGTTGTTTCTCATCTTTAATCTAGGCTATAGACTATATTTATCTCATTTTCTGTCTCTCGGTTGTGTTGCTTGTGAATAGCATCTGTTTTCACCTCAGGCTTACAGCTACTATCTGAGCATGAATAGAAGCAAGCGGCCCTTTCACAGTCCAGCTCACGTGAACATCTTCACATAGTGCTGGAGCGAGCCGAAGGTCACATGACAGGTGTGACAACACAAGCGGACAGGAGTGGGCGGCTGTTGTCCTGATGTGTCAGTCATCGCTGTGAGGCCTAAACTGTTACTGTGTTTCTGTCGCATGTGATTTTTAACTGTGGTAAATGAAGAGATCATAATTCGGTCTGATGTCAAAACTAACATGCTTTATGGTGAAGGACAATTAGTTGTGTGCCATTTCAATGTTTTCGATTCGTCAGTCTAACAGTACCAGTCAAATGTTCTATAACTATTAAGATAAGGCTGCATTTATTTGATCAAAAATGCAATAAAATTTGAAATATATGAATTGAAAAATAGCTGTTTTCTATGTGAATATAAATAAAGTGTAATGAATTCAGTCTCCAGTGTCATTCTTATATGCTTATTTGCTTTATAAAGGTAAGTCAGCTAAATATTTCTTTAAGACTGGTCACAGTTTTTTGAGTTATTTATGTGAAGATTGGTTTAGTTGACTGATCTGGTGTTGTCAGATTGCTGTAGTCGTGGTCTCGGGTCAGGGACGGCCGTCAAACACCTGGTACAGGTGCGGGTGTGTGTTTGCAGACATCAGGTGCGGCTCTGTCAACATAACATGAGATCTGAGGAACAATGCGCTGGAAAAGCCGTCAGCATTCGGCACACAATCGTCTGCTGCATCACAGGTGAGGAGAAGAGCAATACAGAGAGAAAGGGTGAGAAAAAATGAGCGTTATAGAAGGTGGAGCTTCCTCTCGCTGTCATCTCAGTTTACCTCCGCCGATAATAAATGACTGCTGACATTGATGTTAATTGGTTTTTTTCTCCACCGAGCAGAAGCCTGTGTGTGTGTGTGCGTGTGAAGAAATCAGGACTTTAACGCTCTCTCTTTTTCCACATCTTTTGTGAAACCCCTCAAATCAGGTATTACTAAGTGATCAGATGCGCAATTTTCACCAGAAAACAGATAAATATTAAAGGACACAAGTCATGTTTACAGACCAGAAGATCATAGCAACCACCCAAAACACCCTAGCAACCACACAGCAATACCATAAAACACGCATAACACCTTAGAAGCTAAATCGCAACACAATAAAACCACTCTGAATACCTACACAACTACAAAGTAACTCAATAAAAACACTTAAACCACCTTAGCAACAACTTAGCAACAACAACAAAAAAACCTTAGGAACACCTTAGCAATGCCCTGGCAACCACTCAGAACACCTAGTAACCACCTAGCAAACAATGAAAAACTCAAAACACCTAGCAACTGCATAGAAACTGCATAGCAACGCCATGACAACCACTCACAACACCAAGCAGCAACATAGAAATGCATTGGAAACAATTTACAACACCTGGCAACAAAACACGTATCTTTCTAAATATCTTAGCAACCACAAGGTAACAAAAGGTAAAAACAATGCCTTAGCAAAAACATAGCAACAATAATAAAAAAAAAAAACAGTTGGAGCACCTTAGCAAACACTTGCCAACACAAAAAATCACTGAAAACACCATAGCAACACCCGGTCAACCGCTCAAAACACCATAGAAACCCACATAGCAACACCCTGGCAACCGCTCAAAACACCAAAGCAACCACATAGCAACACCCTGGCAACCAGTAAAAACATCTAACAACCTCATAACAACACATTACAACCACTCAGAATACTTAGCAACAAAAAACACACTTCAGAACACCTAGCAACTACATAGCAACGTCCTGGCAACCACTCAGAACACATAGCAATCACATGTAAAATACTAAATGCGTAAAAATTTAAATATAAATATATAAAGTTTTTCTTTATCTTTTGATATATATTCTGTATCCTTACTTTTCAGATTGAATACTGAAATATTTAGTATTGTAAAGTATTGTAGTATTAGGGTGCTGAGAGTGGTTGCCAGGGCGTTGCTGTGGTTGCTTTGTGGTAGCCCAAGTAAAATGGTTAAAGGTTTGTTCTATGCTCTCAATATGCTTCCCACATAATCTTTAAACAGGATTTAATTTGATTCTGAGCTCTATTTCCTCATATAAGAGTATGTGGAAGTTAATGGTGAAGTGCGGTACTGTGTTAAGCTCTAATGTGTCATTAAGCTGAAGCTTTTACTCCCACGCACAAGGAATCCCCGCTCTGCAGCGTCTGATTGGCCGTCTGGAGTCAGATGACAGGTTTGCGGCATGAGTCGTGAGTGGAGGAGGGAAACCCACCCCGAAGGGGCTGACACAGCTCTGTGTGTGTGTGTGTGTGTGTGTGTGTGTGTGTGTGTTTTAAACGCTGATGGGTTTCTCAGTTATGACACATAGTTTCTATCATCTTTGCACTGATAGACTGTGGTAATATCACTTCTCTTCTTATGTTCAGAGGCAGAAGCATCATCGCTGCAGAGTTCTGTAATGATGGGACAGAGACATTGCATTCATGTAAAAGGAAATAGCTCATCTGAAAATGAAATTATTGTTATTTACTCGTTGCAAACCTTTATGGCATCACAAAAGGAGATGTTTTGAGAAATGTTCAAGCTGCTCTATTCATTGTAAACAGAGACTGTGTGCTCAGTTCAGGTGAAAGTGAAAACTGTGTCATCATTTACGGAACAGTGACTTTTTTTATCCAATCTTTTATGTCCTAATGTGTTCCAAGTAACATTTCACATGATTTACACATTTCAATAAACGTCTATGTAGTCACGTTAATTAACATTAGTTAAATACATTGTTTTGTAATCTTTCCTAGCATTATTAACAAAAACATAACTATTTATTGTTCATGTGTCAGGTGCGGACAGAAGCAGTCACTGGAAACCAGGGTGCAGAAAAAGTATAGTATTTATTTAGATAATCACAGAACAAAAGCCTGCCGCTCTCTGCTAGCAGGGAAAAAAAAAAATGAAACAAAAGGTTTGTCCACTCTGGAATAAAAAGAACAAAAGACGGGTTCTCCCCAGAGTTTCTCAGTTTGGCCGTCGTAACGTACTCCTCAAAATAATAAGATCATTCAAAAATCAAAAACACGTACGAACCGGGCAGACGGACAGGACAGGACGGGGTGGAAAATACATTAATCGTCCGACAAAGAGAACAGAGGCACACAGGGAGAAATAGAGACGCTGATCAGCGCTGACTAAAAACAGGTGTGTAGAGAGAAGTGCTGAGCGCACTGATTGCAACTAGCAGCAGCTGAAAAATTAATGAAGAGGCAGGGAAAAAAAACACCAGAGAGAAAATAAAATCAAACCCGGCTCATGACAGTAAGGCATTACTAATCAAGTTTCAGTAATATTTTTACTCGGTACATGTTCAGTAATGCTTGCGTTACAACACACTTTTTGCCAAAAATGTTTTTGTTCAAAAAACAGCAAGACACAAGATATTAAGTCAATTCTGTTTTCTGTTAGTGGTCAGTTATTATCCATGTGTGGTGTACAGGTTTGTACAGTAAATGAATACTAAAGGACAGCTTCTAATAGGTGTAGAGCGATTTATTTAATTCATCTTGCTCTTGCTGGGGTAACCTTGAATGTGTGACGTGGTCAAGTGAAGGAGTATTTAGGGCAGGTTTTCAGAAGTGTCGCGTGGCTACTGGCCCAACAGTGAAAACATGGCATGATTTTGTCCTCCGTGTTCCAGGTCTGAGGCTATTAGCTCCGCCTGCTTGAACTGGCCAGTGGCCCGAGCCCGAACGTTTGTGAACGTTTCCAACGAAGTCATGCTTTAAGAAATTTGGGAATGAATGATCTGTCACTCTAGGTTTTCTTAGAAGATGGACCTAAACAGTCAAGAATTACTTTACATTATTTACCGTTCAAAAAATGAATCCCATCCGAAAAAGGCTTTAGTAGTCAAAGTTTTCCTATCACTTCGACTTATACTGTATATAAGTATCTCTGATATTCTTCTGAAATTGCCCTGTACAGTTTTGTACATTTTAAACATCAATCTCAAATCACTGTCTGGTACGGTGACTTCTCAAACACACACAATGAAGAAAAATGAGCCCAAGCCTGTTCAGTTCGCCCTCAAAGCTATCATTGTGGAGTCAGGCCTGCTCTGAAAATCTGTCATGCCACATTATGGGAGGACAGCTGCCTCTGCTCTGTCTGCTTTTCATTGGCAGGGGAGAATTCAATGAATATTTTATGGCTATGGATATTTTGTAACATGGTTTGAGTGAGCCAGCTATAGTCGCGCTCAAAACACCCGTGAACTGAGTAGGGTTCACAGCAGGAGAGCTCTCTGGTGTAGTTAATCTGTGGCCTGAACACACAGGACAGCCTGTTATGCAACATGCACTTTAAAAAATGAAGGTTGTGTGTTGCACCCATTAATGTTTTTCATATGGCCCCTCTGGGGAAGCTTTATAACATTATATTAAGAACACAGTCCAAACAAAGGACACTCAAAGAAAATCAAATGAGTATTGCTTGAATTTGTCCTTATATTACTGAATGTAAATCGAAGTTGGTTTGAAAATGTGTTTAAGTCAAAATACATTGCTGAGTTTGTCACAAATTCTGTAAAGACGATTATTCAGACCTTTTTTGTTTTCACTTTCCAATTATAATGACAAGTGTGGGCTAAGGTGGCAACACACTTCCAAAAGAGGCAGAGTGGTGCTATTCACGTTACTGAAATATGATATCGTGTCCCTGTGAAAAAGACCATTCAAATCCTCTAAGAACATTCTGAGATGCCAAAAATCTTTTGAGATACAAAGAAGGATTTTGTTTTAGTGAGGGTCTCATTCCAAAAAGAATCAAGCGGAACAAATCTCTGCATAAATTCATAAAATCATTCTTACATGAATTGTCGCATTCAATTCGGTTCAGCAGTTTACACAAGAATAGATTTAGAAATGATTTGTTTTGCTTATGTTGCATGAACGAGGGCTTAGTGTAGTTATGGTTCTGCTTAAAAGCATTTGTCATGTAAAATATCCTTGTTTTAGCATGCAGTGCCATTAGGCAAAAATAATTATTTACTGTCTTGATAAAGTGTTGAGGCGCTTCACAACACCATAGGAGAACATTTTTGTCTAAATGGTTACACAAGAAGAACTGTTCCACAAAAGGTTATTTGTGGTGAAGAATGCTCTTCAGATTATTAAAAGTTAAGGAAGAGATTGTCCTTTAAAGAACCTTTGACTGAATGGCTCTTTGTGGAAACAAAAATGGTTCTTCTAAGGCATGCTGTGAAGAACCGTTTGAAGCATCTTTATTTTTAAGAGTATTGTTAACTACTTGAGATTTAAATAAATGCGAACGAGATTTGATTTGGATGTGAGAAGAAAATTTTAAGAAATAACATACTATAGAAATAATATTACTAATTGTAAAAGTTGTTATGGTATAATTTCCTAAAAGTAAAAGCTACAGTATGGAGAGATTAAGTATCAGTGTAACAAAATGCAATTATCTATTGAGTGTTTTAAAATAATGAAATTTAGAAATGCAATCAGTTCAGATCTTCGTATAGAAAATAATTACAGAGCACACATAAAAGTGGCAAGCTGCTGTTCACATCGATCAGAGTTACATCAAAGCAGCTGCTGACTTTGAACATATGCCCTATAAGACTTCAAACCCATCCATCACTGTCTTTCCATTGGAATAGAGAGAGAGGTCAATATCACAAGAGTGAAAACACTGTAGCTATAGGTGACCAGATTTCTGAAATAGGGGTTAAAATATCAGAAATATATCAGAAATGTTTGTACATTTAAAATTGGTTAGCTAATACCTTTAATTGGGCTTGTTTTGCATTTAGATGTGTGTTGTTCTTGGAAGCCCTTAGAATTGTTTAAAAAAAGGCTGCACCCTGTCTAGGCCCTGTTATATGTTACAGTATTACTTTACCACAGTGAGTATATGACTACCTATGAATTAAATGATCAAGATACCTTGATAATTGATGATAAAAGTGTTCTGATGTTGCCTAGGTAAAGTGTAAAGTAAATCGAATGCCTTTGAAAATGGCAGAGTTGTCTGTGAGAAGAAATCCAGCATGTTGAAGTTCTGAAAGCAACGTGCACAACAACTTGGACAGTATGTGTGAACGTGTGACTCTTTGATTGCAATCAAAACAAAACTGAACACAAGAACTTCTTATCTTCAAACCAGCTCAACAGTTCATCAAAGATAAATCTCTTTTGTTGTAGCTACACTTTTCCTTTTGTAATTATCTTTGGATGAAATAATATGCTCATTTAATAAATATGAGTCTAAAATGTCAGTGCATGATATTTGGAAAATTTTGTAACGGTGCCCCAAACTGCCTTCAGGGGTCTTTATTCTAGGTCTTTTACCAGGCGTGAGAAAAAATATACATTTTTCAATGTATAAGAATAGTGAAGCAAAGGTCATGGGTTCGAATAATAACCCTAAATGCATGCCTTGAAAGCAATGTACAGGAAAGTTCTTTGTATACTTTTATGAAAAAAGTGTTATGATTTATTTTATTGAACGTTCGGTTGTAGTGTATTTTAATACATTTTAAATGGACTAAATTGCAAATTCATCATTAGTCTGATTTAAACGTGATATGATGTGATATAATTTAATTTGTAGATGTTTGAACAGTCTCTCATAAAGTCTCTCATAAAAAGATTTATTGTATCTCACACCCCCACATGTCTACATCACAATGTAGTATGCATTATGCAGCTCAGATGTGTATGCAGAGAAAGAAAGCATGGTTTCAGTAACGCAGTAGTGTTGATGCAGCCATGTCAGGAGACGCTGTGTGTTTCTGTGAGAAAGCGAAAGCACTTTATTTGGCTTTCCGAAAGCAATTGCAGTAAGGAATCATTAAGATCACTTACAACAGAACAGTACAACCCAAATGTTCGAATCTGTACAACCCATTTTACGGAGGACAGTTTTGTGAATCTAGGAGAGTAGAAAGCTTGCTGTGCAAAGGCGATGTAAAAAAAATGGTTCAATTTTGACTTTGTTCTGACAAAATGTTACTTCTGAATCAGCTACTGTAATAGCTATGTATTGTTTACCATTGACTGCTCGAATGGAGAGGTTTGTGCTCATGTGGGGTTTCACATTCGGTGTCCTGTGTGAAAGGGCCTTTGTATGTGAGTGTGTGTGTGTGTGTGTGCACTCACGTGTGAGAGCGAGCGATACAGTCACATCACAGTGGAGTCAAGCATGCCAATACATATGAGCGTTATTCTTTCAAGCTTTAACTGCTGGAATAAATAAGAACACTATTAACTGTCTTTTGACTTTGAAAGCTTAACTCGCGATTATGAAAAGGGGCGTTACATTACCGACACGTGCTTCTGATGTTTGGCCAATCACAATGCATTGGGTCAACTGGACAATCAGAGCAGACTTGTCAGAAGGAGGGGCTGTATAGAAAACAACACATTTGAGAGAAACTGGGCATAGAGGAGCTCCAATATAGTACAGTATTTAAAAATTTGGTTTTTGAACATTAAAGCATGTCAATATATTATGTTACACAAAATAATGAATAGCATAACACTTTTAAGTGTATTAAATTGTCCTATTTTTTTTTTTTCCATAAGGTTAAAAGCAACTTCCAGACGCATACATTTAAATAAAGGCAAGGTGCCTATTGCTCACTTTGCCATAACTGCAGAGAAGCAGGCATACGTCTGTGATGCGGCTGGTAAGCAGACATGAGATCTGAGATTGATGGTGGTTGTGGATAATGGCTGGCTATCTCAGTATCTGTCTGCTTGCTGTACGGAAACATTCTTCCCTCAGGTCTTCAATTTGTGATTGAAACAAAGTCCTTTTGGCGTTTGGTTGTGTGTGGAAAAATTTAGAAAGGGGATCTTTGTCATGAAAATGTATTGAGCTGATGCACAGACGTTACAGTCACAAGTCCTTTAGAAAGAGAAGCATGGTTCAGGCGATAATAATAATGATGGTGCCATATATCATTTCATTTGCATTCTCTTCGGCATAATTAATGTGTATAATTAAGGTTTTCTTTACAAGACAACAGATGTTGTTAGCCTCTTGCCGATAATGAACTTTGATCAGGCTAAGATAAATTTGCAGAACTGATTAAACTAAAGAAGTTGCAACCGCATTATTGTGTTGTGTTCATCTGTGTGTGTCATGATGCATTGAATACTTATTTCCAGTGACAAATAAAGTACTAACTCATTTAAAAACATCTCGAGTGTAACACAATGATATGGTCTTGTCTCTGAATCTTTGTCATTTAGATTAGGTTATTACACTATTAATTTTAATCCAGCTACAACATTATTCTTATAGTGATGCCAGATTCATGAACGAATCTTCTAGTTCACCAGTTGAAGTGTTTCAGGCTGCAAACATAGCCATAAAGTAAATGAACGTGAACTAGAGCTTATGATATTAGCCAAAAGGTCTTATCAAAAAAACGGATCAATTCATTCAATAGATTTTGCTCCTTCACCGAAGGGATATTTTGAGTGTTCATTCATTGTAGTTCCATTTGTCTGAAGTGAAATGAGGTATGATGGTGACCTTTACTAATTAGGTGTTGAGAAACTTGTATAAATGGGTTTATACAGCTGAACCGTCTGAAGCTGAAAATGTCTAAATGACATTTTTCTTTTGCAGATCTGGCACTTAAAATACATTTACAAGAATTCAGATTTCAATGCAGTTACCAAGAACTGTTACTCTTCTATGTGTATAAAGGGGGCATGAGATTTAATTCAGCATATAGTTGCTCATAACACTGTGAAAAATAAGTATACTTGAGAAAATGTTTTAAAAAACAGTACTAAAATAACTATTTTTTTAGTTAATTAACCATTTAAGTTACACTTGAATGTAGGTTTAATAAAAAAAGCAATATTTTGAGCAAATGTGTTTGTGAAGTTTCAGCTCAAAATACCCACAGATCATGCATTATATAATTTTTAAATGCAAATGCGCAGCTGCTTCCTGCCACCTGCCCCTGTTACGATCAAGCTGGAGTTGCCAGCCCAGCTCACTGGTTGGCACTCCAGTGTCAGACGTACTCTATGTGTTTTAATGTCTGTTGTCATTCATGGACTCATGTCAATGAACTCTTGTCAATGCCCCCTTGTCTGTTACCATAGTGTTTCATTTCTGTCTCCGCCCCACAGTCTAATTATCAGGTGCATTTAAACCCCAGTTTGCCTCTGTATTATCGCTGATCATTGTGTATGGATTTCCTACCCTTGTAAGCGTTCCTTGTTTTCCTTGTCTTTGTCTTACCGTGTTCTCGTTTGGATTCCCCGTAGTCGACCCTAGCCCGTTCTTTTCTCTCGCTTTAGCCTTGTTCCCTGGACTCGGTTTGTTGTAAGATCAACCAGTGCCACGGACACTGACTTCCCCCTTGCCTTATCATCTGATGTTGATGTTTTCTGATGATCGACCCTGCCTGTCTCACTCTGTTTTGTCTAATAAACAATCTGCATTTGAATCCGTTCGCCTTTTCGCCTCGTCTCTCAGCCATTGTGACAGCCCCTTTTAGTTGTAGTTTAATTACACATTTTTTCTCAGTGACTGTAACAGATAACAGTTATATTTTTTTAATAATTAAATTACTTCTGATTTAATATGTCAACACATCCACAAATACATCAACATACTACTACATCAAATAATTTAAAGCATGAGAAAATATTGAAATAAGAAAATGGAATACAATTCTTTGAGTACACTTTAAGTAGCTATTTATTTCATTAATATTGTAGTATCTTTAAGTAAAGGTTTTGGAAAATATACTTTTTAAGCTTTATTATTTTGGTCAGTATTTTTATTTTGAGCCATGTTGAATTTTATTTAATTTTTTGAGTTTTCTTAATTAAAGTAATTTAATAATAGGTCAAAAGGACTACATTCTGATAAGCAAATAACCTTCAAAAAGGTGGGAATTTTTTCCTAAAAAATTCCAGTTATTCAGAAATTACTCATAGAGCTGCAGATAAGATGTTCTAGAGGCTCAAACTTCTCAAACTGAGACAATTTGCATGTCAAGTAATTGTTCAGGGCAACACTTTCAGATTAGCTGTAGTAGAGCTTGTAAGCCCTGTATGAGCTTAAGAAAAAGTGTCACTATGCTTCTACAAGACATTGAAAACTACAAATGGCCTTTCCTTCCTGGTGTTAATGAAGCATAGAAGGGGAATCTATAATAGGGTTTTGTTGTTATCCAGTCTTCAATTTATCCTGAACACATTAAGTGCTTGAGCGTCGCTCCTGAGCTGTCTGAACATGCTGCCGTGTTCAGTGACATATATCACTTACCGTGAAAAAGACATGCTTTAATTCAAAGCCTGTGAAAAGATACATTCTGCCTCAACCCTCCTCTTCCCTTCAATTTTTCACAATGGCTTTGTATCCATGCACAAGTTGACATTTCAGGGACGGAATTACACAGCTTGAGAGACACCTTCAGTGATAGTCTTGACTAACGTGCTGTCACGGATCGGGATAAGTGTCATGCATGCATAAAGTCTTCACAAAATTAATAGAATGGTCTAAACCCCCTCCTCCATCTTATGGCGGATCACGGTTATATTTCATTACCGTCTAATAGGGATAAATGAGACGCATATCTCGCGTTGACTTCTAATTGTGTCAGAACGCACACATGCTGGCACACTGATGTTGAAGGGAATGGATAGAGCAATGTTGGGAATTTGTCATGGTGTCTTCTCAGGCATATTCACTCCTCCACTTGCTTTGTTCACCACAAAGGACACTTCAAGACTGCACAGCAGAAAAAAAGAAGACTGAGTGATCCATGAAGCCTGCAGAGACTCGTGGGATCTTTTTATTTCAAGCCATGACTTACAACAATAAGAAATCTTGTGTGAGAGAATGTAAAGTAGTTTAACATCCTTTCCCCATAATTTACTCATGTCGCTCTGACCCTGAAATAGTCTTCCATATGACACAAGCTTCCGTTTAACATTTATTGAAAGTTGATGATGCACTGAAAGAAACTGTAACATAAAAATTATAACATCAAGTTTATTGAAGTTAACAATATTACAGTAAGTGATATTGCTTAATAACCAAAATATATTCATTTGTACCAACAAGGTTGCATTATATGTATGTTATATGTTGTTGTCTTCAAAACTATGCTATTAAAAAATGTAAATGACAATTGTGCAATATTTTAAGTCTTTTAAAGTTTTTAAGCCTTAAATAAAGTGATTATTTATGATAATCTTTTCAGTAGCTATAAAATTTGGAAATGCATTGCAATTAGTTATCCCAACAACCAAAGGTTTTGGAAATCTCAAATCTGCTATGATCAATCCCAATGCACCAATTATTGACTTAACACATGTGAGAATGTGATTTGTGGTCAAATGAAATGAGTGTGTGAGAGTCCCCTTGTTACCTAGTAATAACAGTAAGTATGTAAAGTATGCATACTTGCATGCAACTAAACAAAACCCTGTAATACGTTATTTGGCATCATTTTATATTAAGTGGCCTTAAATACTTTGTACTTGCATTTAAATTAATCATTTGGTATAATGCTCTTACTGTGTCCATTATATGTTTTTCAAATGTTTTTTAATGTTTCACAATGGCAAAAACATGCGGTGGCTTTTTAGTGAGACAAAAAATATGTACCAACAAGTAAGTTTCAATTAATAAAGGTAAATTTTCACAAAATTACTACATATTATGACTTTATGACAATAATAATTTGCTATATTGGAAAACTGGTGCTTTTGAATATTAGCATCACACATATCCAGCTTCATATCTATGTGGTAGGTTTGTTCGGTAGCTTACGGAATACAGAGATGTACTTGAGAGGAGAGGAGATACAGTTTGAATCATGTGTAACTACAGTTTGACAAAAAAATCTGTGTAAAAGGAAATTGAAATGCCACGGTCACATCAACAAATGCCTTTTTATATCAGTTTCGCATTTGTTAACATCATCGGGTAGGTTTAGGGTTGAATTTGGTTTAGGGCATACAGTATATATAACATGATAGAGCAACTTTTAGAACCGCTGCAATACATGCCTATATCAGCATAAGAAAAATGTGCCATTCATGTGCGATTCAGTGATTCAGATTCTTCTTTAAAACTGCTGTGAAATGTGCAGTAAGGCACGTAAAAAAGGGTGTTGCACATAAAGTGCAAAGAGGTACATATTTTATGAGACCAGGTATGATTCAAAAATACCATGTAATTACATCAGTAATTAATTAATTTATATGTATAATTACACTGTTGACCCATTCCTTACACCTTAACGCACCCGTAAACAAACCCGCACACCGAAAATTGTCCCTTACCTAACCCGTATCCCACCTCAATAGCAGCTGAAGTGTTTTACAATGCAATACGAAGACAAAAAAAGAGCAACCAAACTTTTCATTTAACAAAATAGTCAACGCTCTGAAATAGGTTAGTGTGATTTCACTAAGTACAAGATGTTCCTGGATCAACATCCTTGTTGATCCTGGAACAATATTCTAATCAACCAATCAGAATTGAGGAATAACTTTTCTGGAAATATCTGTTTTAGGCTTATAATCATGGTTACAGTAGGTGCTTCTACACCCTTGTTCATCAGCTATCATTTCTTACTGATTTTAGGCATACATTTTGGGTAGGGGTAAGTTTAAGGGTAAGGACTGGGA
This sequence comes from Enteromius treurensis, assembly GCA_032275025.1. NCBI lineage: Eukaryota > Metazoa > Chordata > Actinopteri > Cypriniformes > Cyprinidae > Enteromius > Enteromius treurensis. The sequence continues at coordinate 64,363 of JAUCMU010000025.1, read as the reverse complement.
TATGTTTATATTTTTGGACAGTAATGTTGATCCAGGATCAACAAAATATGTCGATCCAGGATCATGTCTAACTTGGCAAAATCACGGCGACCCTCTGAAATATGTCTTCAGGATTGTTGACTTTCATGCCTATATACCCTTGAGGTTTTCCCTTTTCCTAAACATCCGAGACCTTCTTATGAAACCTTGTCAAGTGCATTACTCATAAAACAAGTCCGGCCCCCTGCCGGGAGGTGCATGCTGGTGGCAGAAGTTTCCGGGTACCTGGGGCGGTCGACTTTCTGAGAGAGTGACATGAAGGAGATATTATTAGCCTCCCACTGCTCTCATTTATAAAATGATTGGTTTTCCTAATGCCTTTTTCCAGTTGAGGAAGTTCACGCTGTTTCTCGAGAAAAAGTCAAATCCGTTTCTTAGTCTGCACTCTGCCTAGGTCAAAGGTCAACAGCACATATGTGGCCAAATGGCTGTGCAGCTGTAAGGAAAGGGTGATAGCACTAACATATGTTCTGTACCAAAATGTAACGCATAATACAACACCACTTTACTCTTTTGCTTTTTAGAATGATGTTATTGATGGTGAGTCATAACAGGATGCAAATATAAGCATGCTTCATAATTCAATTGGAGACAAACAATAATGCAAATAGCTGGCAAGCCGGTGGTACACTGTTAAGACTATAAATCCTAACAATGATAATATGCAATATGTTAATATCGTATGGTTCCACTTTAGAATAATGCCCTGTAGTTAACAGGAATAATGCAGGACCAATGAGCAGTAATACATTAACACTTTGGCTACTATTAGCTAATATTGAAACAAGGTAAACTAATCACATAAGTAACAGTGAAATTAGGATTTATTATGTAATTAATAATAAAACTCACTAAAATCTGTTAAATACCTATTTAAACTATGATAACTTTGATATAGAATTACTAATTAATCACTGTGTGAAAATTTTTCTCTTTAAAATGATGGTCAAGGTTACTAGCTGTCCCTGCGCAAGAACGCAAAGATAATTAATGATGGATTTTATGATTTTATGACCATGTTCACATGTAAAACAGGCAATTGCTCACACGCCAGTAATTAATTATTTTTTATCATTAAATGAGCTTAATCTCATTTAGCAGTTATTAATTACCTAATAAAAAACTATCTCAGTCGTTAAATTCGCTGAAACTTACTGATTACTTAATCCAGTTTCCATATTAGTTAATAGCTAAAGTGTTAGTGAAATACTACTCCTGTGTCCTGCATTACTTCCTAAATAAGTTTGCTAAACGGGCAACTCCAAATTTTCCAGAATGTGCAGTGTGTTCTTTTAAAATGACACAACATAATGCTAATGAGGCAGAAGGATGTGTAATGTGGACCAAGAAGACAGTGACTCCTTGATCTTTAATGCAAATTCACGGCTCAGCACTATGATTAGAACAAAGGCTCGCTTTTGGTTATTTGATTAATTAATGCTGTACTTATGTTAAGAAAGTCCTGAGGTCACATTGTCTCACTACATTGTACCTATATAAAAATGGAAGTTGTGATATAGGTCAGGCTCATTGTCTTCTGAGTTTAAACCCCAGATGAATGCTTCAACCCGGATTTAGCAGCCTATACAAAGAGCTGTAGTCGTGGAGATGGGTGGAGCAAAACTGAAAGATTTCATACTGAAACAAAAGATAATAACTTTCACAAACCAGTGCATTTTTATAGAGGGATGAATGGAGTTCGAGTGCCAATTCTTATCATTGACCTTTTCTCAGGGCGCATGCTCTCAAGATTGTATCTTTCTCATGAAAATGGTTCAGGCAGGCAGTTTAATTTCAGAAATGGAATTGCTTTGATATTGTTTTACTCTTCAGATGGTCTGTGTTGTCTTGAAGGGTTGTTTTTTCCCCAGTCAGCCATTTTTCATGGGTACTATTTCTTGCCTGTCATATTCCATTTTGCTATCTCTTCCACACCAGCTTGACTGTTTCTGACCTGCTTCCATTGAGGTCAAGTTTCTGACCTTTGGGTAGACGATTTTTTTTTTTCTTCTTCTTGTGACTCACTTTGAGGAAATAGGAAAAAGTTTCAGACCACACAGATTATTATTTGCTCTCTCAAGGGTTGTTGCTCTACCTGTATGTAATTCAGTAATGTCTGTTAGTGAGATAAAAGAGAAAACGAGCTTATAGTAGCCCAGTTTTCCACCCGCTATTCAGCCAACAATGTTCAAGGGCATCGACCATGGTACTGTAACTAATATGATTCCACAAAGCTTAAAAATGAAGAAAAAAACAGGCTTTATCTAAAGAGAAAAAATGGTTTACTGTTTTCTTTAATCTTATGCTGGATGATTTTCATCCTTTGTTAAAGGAGGTGTACTGTAAAGACTGCATTTGGTTCTGTTAATAGAATCTTAATCCACTAAAAATATATTATGGCTCTGATACAGCAGTATGCATGGATGCACACACATCAGTGACTTCACTAGTACAAACAAAACTACAGAGTTGAGAGTTAATCGGATGTATAAATTAAATTATGTTTTAAGTTTAGTGAAGGCGGACAAGATCATCCGCTTAAATGCAGCTCATTTGGTCGTGACACCAGGGGTGTAGCATGAATATATAATGACACAATCTCACAGAAGATTATAAGAGATTTATAAATTTAGTCCTCATGATTTTCCAAAAATTAATCACTTTTCTTTATCAATTGACATTAGTTATCTGGGTGTTTGCAGTTTGAAATCCCCATTTGCTCAGAGTCTGAGCTTTACCCCATGAGGCTACGGCGTAAAATCGTCATAAGTGAACTTGTAGTGTACATAAGTGTACAACAAGAACCCAAGAGGAATGTAAAGTTTTAATAAAATAATTATTAAGACTGACAGTCTGTTGAGACTCAACAGACTTTTATTTCATACTTAGTTCAAAATCAAAAAGATATGTACCTATATATTGTTCAGGACCAATATAAAAATAATAATTGAACTTTATTTGATGTTCTCTTTGTGCACAATTGTTAATATTAAGCCTAAAATGTTTTTTTTTTTTTTTTTTTTTTTTTTTTTGATTATTTTT
>JAUCMU010000025.1:44730-57991 GCA_032275025.1 Enteromius treurensis | reverse complement strand
GTGTGTGTGTGTGTATGTATTCTTATTATATCCACAGCCATCTGCCAGCTTATCTCCGAATGCCTGAGCACATGACCCGCCTGAAGCGGCCATTAATATCAGCGGAATTTCTATAAGCTGGAAAACGATGTTGAAAAAGCGCTCTGGCCTCTTTGATGTCATGTCTTGTCTTTTAATTTCATTAGTGTCTGGTCTTTTACTAAAAGAGGCTCATGACTCTATAATATCTCTACCTCCATCAGCTCAGTCAGAGGTGCTGTAATGGGCTGCCATCCCAGGACACACACACACACACGTTGGTATCTGTGGTTTACAGGGACTATCTATAGGCATCATGTTTTTATACTGTACACCAACACTACACCCTTTACAGGAAACTGTGTGCATTTTTAGATTTTCAAACACACACACTGAGCTCATGGCTCAATAATGTCTGTACCTCCATCAGCTCAGTCAGAGGGGCTGTAATGGGCTGCCATCCCAGAACATACACGCACACACACACTCATACACGTGCATGCACACACATACACACTCACACTTGCACGTACTGTACACACACACACACACACACACACACATTGGAGGTAAATGTGAATCTCTTGATCAGGTTTCTGCTGGGTTTGCACTACAGTGTTGGCATCCTGCAGGAATGCCATATGGGAGCTGCCGCAGATTTCAGCTGCTGGCGGCACGTGGGTCATCAGAGCACTGTCGACTACAAACACACATCATATGTGTTCATTAGCCCAAACAGACCTTATGCTGACACTGCATGAGCCTGTGTTCATTGTGCATTACCCGGACATTCCAATGCATTCACAATGTCTAATAATCAGCTGCCCGTTTCTATGAGCTGTAGCTTTAAAGCACAGTCCTTAATTAAAATGCATCAAAAACATGATTAACACTCACACTTTTGTGTTAAATCATCATGTTTTATGCATTATATCGTCAGGGGTATTTCCGTGAAAAGCATGATAGAATTTCAAGCATTATGCAATTGAGGACAGATGACTCTCACTTGTGTTTCATGCACTTAAAAAGGAAGCACATCTTTTACTTTCTTTATCACTAAAGGCGCAGGATCAATTCTGTCTCTGTCTCTTAAGGCTGCTCGCGGCTACATGACTGACCAAACGCAACACCATTAAACTTTAACGACTGCTCGTATCCCTGCATTATGCTCTATGCTAATGCAGAGAAACGAAACATCAAGCCAAAAGAATGAGTACAAAGAGAGGACATGAACATTCAGCTTTTATTTCCTGACATTCGACTTAATGTGTGTCCGAGAGCATTAAACATTCATCCATAAACATGATCCTGCCCAAAGCTTAAAGGGGTCATACAAACCCAGTTTTCCACTTGCTAATATGATTCTTTAGGGTCTTAATGGGAAGTTTGTAATCTAGTTTTTTATTTTAATTTCTCAAAGATTTCTCATTTTCCCCTGTCAAAAACAGCTCTTTTGAGATCCCTCTGTTCTGTGTACTTCCCCTTTAAATCATGAGCTCCGCTGACTCCGCCCCTCTTTTCCGAAGCGCTCTCGGAGGATCTTTTTTTTAGTCGTATTCATAGTGAAACTTGCTAATTAGCACATTATTAGGAAAGGAGACTTGCAAAGATTCATTAAAAGACATTATCCTCACTGCTACTGTAGGTGAGGCTGGATCATGAATGATTCACACGAACATAAACGCATTTCTGTTGATCAAGAGCACGTTTCCCTTCAGAACCAAACGTAACGTTAATCCTTCGCGTCTTCAGTCACTCAGATGTCGGGAGTAAATGACTACTACTATGTTCATTAATACATTCAACAACAAAACACCTCAATCTCTTAAGAGTCTTGCTTGTCTCTGCGTCTCGGTCTGATGACAGCTCACTCAGGGCAGGTCTGAGGTAAGACACCAGTTCAGTCTGTGTGACACGCTGCTGTCATTCATCTATTGTGGGTGTGGCTTGTGTCGGTGTGACGCCACACCAACATGCATTTGAGAATGGCTTGATTGTTCCACCGTATGACCCCTTTAAAGATAAATATATAAATTAATTAATTAAAATCTCAGATGTTTATTTATGTAAACATCTATAAATACATAGATTGGATAGATAGATTTGTAATTATATAAATAAATGTGTTTGTATGTATGTATATTTACACCGATGGAGTTTAAGACATTCATTTTGTCCTCCACTAAACCTGATAGCACCAGCCGTGAGGCCCCTCCCACCACAGGAAGTGCTTGAGCAGGCTTGTTCATCTCAGGAGGTGACTGACAGCCGTCAATCAAAGATCAGAGAGTGTAAAGTCTGTGCACGTGTCTGCTGGGACGGGAAATCATCTGTGATGAATGACTGACAGCTGGAAAGAGAGAGAAATAACAAGGCTAGATAGACCCGAGAGCGCGTTCATCATAAGAACAGACACACCTGCTAGTCTCATAAATCCCTGTCATCTCTCTCTTAGTTTTACGATCATTCGCCGTGTCCAAGAGGAACAGAATGTATGAGACAGTCTGTACTCCGCTAAAGCCCAACAGAGACAAGGAGAGACGGAGAGAGACGACAGTACAGGAGTGCAACCTGTCGGCGAGAAAGAAACCCAGCTTTACTAGCTCATAGAATAGCCTTAGATCAAATCTAGAATAGCTGTTTTAACATCCAAAGCTACTTCTACAAAAGAACAACTACAGCATTTGCCAGCAGTATTAGTGACATCTAATAAGGGATTCAATAATGTATTTAAAGACTGAAAAAGGTTTCAAGGAATATTTCACCCAAAACAAAACTGATGTTTCTACATCAGATTTGTAGTAATGTCTTAAGAAAACAAAAGTTGCATGTTTGTAAGAGACAGATCCATCATGAGGACTTTTTAAACCATTCAAACCATTGCTTCTGAATACAAAATATGAGTCCATAATGGAAAGAGCACTCATACTTTAGCCAGAAGCAACAGTTTAGATTTCTTTCTCTTGTCTTCTCAAGACATTAACTGCTGGACTGGAGTGTTGTTGATTATTTTAACAGCTGTTTGGATTTCATTCTGACGGTACCGATTCACTGCAGAGCATCTATTGCTGAGACACTGATGTAATGCTGCATTACAAATTTGACGAAGAAACAAACTACATCTTGGATGATGAGGGTGAGAACACTACAGCAAATGTACGGCCAACTATAACTTTTAGGGTAATCAGAATAGCTATCCTTCTATACAGATATATAGTCTGACTGTAAGCTGTTTAATGTTCACGTCGACTATCCATTGCGATGGATGTGTAACAGGTCATTACTGTACGCCTTGCGGTTTCACTTCTATATTCGCATCATTAAAGCTCAGGAGTCGTTTAAAGAACATGAGAACATATTCAGATAAACACGCACAGCTTGAGCCGCTCGTAATGGGCAGGGAAAACACTTCACAAAGATCCCATCTCTATGTGTTTTCATCTGCTTATTCAAGGCAAGTGGATGTGTGTGTGTGAACTTTAAAAAATGTTCCATTAAAAAGCAGCACAAGTTGTATTACTTCATGGCATAACCTGTATGAGAAGACTAAGAGCAGTTTTTCAACTGGGGTTCACTTAGCCTCTGAACTGCAATAATAATTCATTTTTACAAGTTCGCGCTTCCTTATGATGATAAATTTAGTGTTTGCTGTGCTGTCCGGGGGGCGAGCCGGGAGCTCGGCGTCTGACTCGAACCCCTCGTTCCCCCCTGGAGTGGGTTAATGTCATGTGACTATTACCATATTATTAACATTATTAAATGTGTATTTTAAAAACAAATGGGTTTGGTTGACTAAATAATCATATTTACAAAATGCTTTTACTCATATAGCTCAGATTTAGCCCAAATCTCATGAAAAAGATTAAATGTATTCATTTAAAAAGCATGAAGATGTTTAAAATATGGCTAGCTTTTGTTCAGTTATAGCTACTGAAATGTATGACTCGAAAACAAGTTGGATTTATTTATAAAAAAACACATTCTCACATTGAGTTTTTGGGGCCACTTGTGTTTATTTTAAAACTGCAATCCAAATAAAAGATTATTTTACAAACAATTGAAATATATACATTTAGGCCTAAATATTGCTTTGATTGTTCTGGTGCTTAAAAAAACAATAAATTACGGGAAAACATTGATCTGTAGAACGCTCATCGACTGCCTAGCAACAGCAAAGAATTTTGGAACCCTAATGTAGCAACTGCATGGCAACTCACTGGCAACCACTCAAAACAACGCGTGGAAGACTTAACTAAATTCTGTTCAGGAATATAAAGACAAGTCTTTTTATTAAAAGTGCTTGTCGTACAATCTCATTGCATCTGCAGTTCGATTGTGTGTGTGATGCATGGTTGATTTATTGGAGCAGGGGGAACAGATTCCACTCATGCGGATGATGATTGTAATTCTGTTAGGGAGAATCGCTGAGCTGGCTTCTCCTGTCACACAGAAGGTCACAACATTCCCATTGATGGCTGATGAACACACAGCATTCCACTTACACTGTGGCGCATTCATTTGACATCGACAACAATTTGCCTCACATTATTATTTTCACCTTCTCTCTCATGCTAGTCACACTTTATACCCATCTAGTGCAGCATTATATACTAAGCTACATACTAAACTCTGTGTTTAGAATAGTCTCCCAGCCAATGATTGATGCGACCATTTTGAGTAGCCCTGCCTCTTCCTGCATATATCTGAGTAATAAAGGCAAAATAAAAGCTTGATGTTGTGATGTTTGAATATAAGAAAACATTGCCAAAAATAAATAAATAAAAATTAACGTAAAAAAAATGTAATGTTTATATATATATATATATATATTAGTGCTGTCACACGATTAATCACATTCAATATAAAAGCTTTTTTTTTACATAATATGTGTTTTTACTGTGTTTATTTATTATGTATATATTAAAACACACACATACATACGAAGTATATGTTGTGAAAGTATTTACATATAAATGCATTTATATTTATTTTCTTATATTTGAATATATAAACATATTCTATTAAATATATACATGCATGTGTTTGTATTTATATATACATAACATACACAGCTTACACAAATATATTATGTGAAGTAAAACATAAATTACAATTAATCGTTTGACAGGACTAATATATATATATATATATATATATATATAAATAAAAGTAAATGCATGTATACACATGTATCTATATGTATACATACATATATAAATACATTTTATATAAATTATAATTATGTATCATTTATAATATTATCATTTATAATAAATGATATTATAATTTTCTCTACAAAATAAACATTTTTAAATCAATAAAACAAATTATTAAGAGTGCAAAAACATTTTTATATTTACATTTATGGTCAGCAAATCGGAAACAATAAATCAATGCATTTTAAATGACAAAAAAAGACAACTACATCCCCCACCCCCTGCACACTTTTCCAAATAGAGTAATGCATTTTAGAAGAACACTCACATACTGTGCATAGTCATACTGTGAATATAATTCAAGCACTATGCTTATGCGTTGTTTTAAGCACTGCCAATAGCTGATAGATGAATAACACTTCCCATTACACACAAAATATAAAATGATACCGTAGTCGCTTCTCTTGTCGATGCAGTCTGGTTTTTTTACCATTAGAGGGCGTCACACACACACATGTTCACACACCAACCTGCTTGAAATAACACACAATCTGCAGAGAGCAGGTGTTCTTCTGATAAGAGCCGAACACACATTACTGCACGTACACACACACACATCGAGAAGCTCAAACACAATACAAACACCTCCCTTTGTACAGCAGCTTTACAAGAGCAGGGTGTTTCCCTTGTGCTCCTGGTGTTTGTGTTTAAAAACACAATGATCCACAAAATCTCATTCTGTCCCGGAGCCGAGGGCCACAGATGGGTGTGGGAGCACTTTAGTCAATCAATCAACATCTGTACTGAAACTATTAGAGCTGTTTCAGTTTGCAGGACAATCACAGGCCTTATTTTAGCACTTCTGTATCCCAGAGTTCCCGAGGATTCACTTTTATTGACGTGCCGTTGAGATCAGACGGCTCAAACGCATTAATTGGAGTTTGTTGATATAAGGATGACCTGAACACTAATAATAAACAATCAGTACAGTAATTACTGGAGAATGGATTATCTGTGATATTCAAGAGGAGGTTATTTAATAGCTGTGATGAGAAAATAAAGGCTATTTTAGGACCTTTTTGACCTTATTGTTATATTAAGAAAAAAATATATACATTTGCAAAAAAATATATATATATTTTAAAAATGACTATATATATACATTATTCAATAATACATGTAAATATAGTGTACATATAAATTAATTATATAAATTATTAAATATTTATTTAAATCATAAAATGAAAAAAAATTACAATTAGTGAAAATCTTCATTAAAAAATTGAAAATTACAAGTAAAGTAAAAATAAAATAGGATTTATACACACACACACACACACAAACAAACACATAATTATATTGTATTTAAAATATAGGCTATGTATAAATATATAGTATATAAATACATATAATATATAGTGTAAATAATGCACATAAAAAACAAAAAAGTAAATTATTGATTGATTGTTTTAAAATGAAAATAATAATACAAATAATATGGCATTTAAATTGTAAATGACTAGCAATAAAAAAAAAATCTGAATTACAGAAAATAAATTATATTATAATATATATATATATATTTCTAAATTCAGTGTGTGCGTGTGATTTTTTTCTCTTCTCTCTTATATAGCATGCATATAGGTGCATTTCATAGCATATCATATGACAAAGCTATCACTGAGCTAACACCTGCGAGCACAAACCATATTGATTAAGATGTTGTATAGTGCATGTCTCAGTACTCAAAAGTATGTAATGCAGAAATATTCCAGGATCATTTAATCGCAGCTCTCAGATCTCAGCAGCGGTTCTATAGGGGGAAAACTTCAGACAGTAAATCTATAGGATTGCTCCAGGACGCTCAAACAGACACAGTGGCAGAGTCAGGTTCTAGTGTGTCGAGGATAATCAATTTCAGGCCGTCTCTCTCTGCTCTGAGAGCGAAGAAAAGAGCAGGTCGATATCTGCAGTCAGCAGTGCCTCTGACAAACTCATCATCAGACCAAAAAAAACGCACCATAAACAATTTCTCAGAGCGGAGCCAAATACAAGAATATAAGACAGAGAGAGAAGAAAAGACCTGGCTGTAAACGTTCACACTGAATCTGTGAACAAGAGATATCAAACACACCAGTGACTAACAAAATACTTTTACTGTGAGGTCTTCCCTCCTAAAAGACCTGCAATCATTTTGAAATGTTTTTGAAAGACGTCTCTTCTGCTCAACGAGGCTACATTTATTTAATCAAAAATACAGTCAAATTTATTCTCATTTAAAAGAGCTGTTTTCTATGCGAATATATTGTAAAATAGAATTGATTTCTGTGATCAAAGCTGAATTTTCAGCATCATTCATATCAACATCATGTGACACTGAAGACTGTAGTAATGATGCTGAGAATTCAGCTTTGATCACAGGAATAAATTATAGTTTACAATAACATCTTTTACACATTCATTGTATTTTTGAACAAATAAATGCAACCTTGCTGAGCAGAAGAATTTTTGCAAGTGTTTACAGTGTACATGAGAAAAAAAAGGATTGTAATTTCTCTTTACACAAACGCTCTTTCATCAAGTGTAGTTGTACGGAGAGCTAACGTTACTATAAAAACAACCTCCAGACAGAAAAAGGCAGCAGTGTGCTAAAGAGAGCAGTGTGTTTATGAACGGTTTGGGTGGTCTCGTCTATCAGAGCGACACCAGCTTTAACAGTCCACGACTTTTATTCCTCATCAGCGGCTAGAAGAAGGTAAACTGACCCTGGATCAGAGAATTGCAGTAAAACACCCCCTACTGGAAGAACAGAACCACAACAGACTTACAGAGCAGTGAGACTTTTTCAGTTTACTTTTTCATTATATTTGAGTAATGTTGCCCTGGCAACTAGCTGGAATAACTTTTATTTATTTAATTTACATTTTTGCATTTACTTTATTTCAAGTAGTAAATGTTTTTGAAGTTTTAGTTAACTAATAACACTGCATAGCATCTGCTAAAAATTAAATAGTCCTGTGATGATTTTAGCAACTAATATGTATGTTGTGCAAGTGTTTGAGCATGTGTGTTTGTGCTTGTTTATGCTACATTGTAAGGACCAATTGTCCAAAGATAGTAAAAGCTGAAATTCTTGACATTGTGATGGGAATAATGATTAATAACTGTAAATGATGTTTATCTGAAAGTGTAAGAACAGGTTTACTGTAAGAGGTAGGTTTAGGGTTGGAAGGTAGAACATATTGTGTGTTTAGTACAGAAATAATAGAAGTCCCCAAAGTTCAAGTCTGTGTTTTTGTGACAAATTACCCATGTCCCCATTTTTTTTAAAACACTTACAAATCATACAGAATGGAGTGTATTGAAAATTTGAAATAGCAGAAAGTTTCCTGTAAGGGGTAGGTTTAGGTGTTTCACTTTTCCCAAAATGTACGTGCCTGTGTTTGGCAGTGATGTCGCTAGACTGTGACATCATCCTGTCTGAGCTGGTTACCGAAATATTGAGAAATCATTCCCACAAACCCCTGAGACCCGCACTCTGCACACACAGTGTGTTGTGTTGTAAGGTTGGACTGTTGAGGCCTGTCTATAGAGAGACTCTCTCATACAGTACAGTCACTGCAGAGGAATGATGTCCTCTGCATATCTACTATTATACAAACGCTGATCACACAACAAACAATACAAAACTATAATGCTTTGAGAAAAAGAAAAGATTAAGTCATTCTTTACCTGGGTCTTCATTCTATGATTAGCTCACTATCTGACAAGTATGCAGGTTTGAGTCGTTCGTTCATCACTTCACAGCTCTATAAGCTTTAAAGGAGTCAAATAAAGCCAAATTTCCACTAGCTTATATAATTCTTTAGGGTCTTAATGGAAAGTTTGTAATATAGTTTGTGTTAAAATTTCTCAAAGATAGTGTAAAAACACTCATTTTACCCTGTCATAAACAGCTCTTTAGATATCACTCTGTTCTGTGTACTTCCCCTTTAAATCTTCACGAGCTCCGCTGACCCCGCCCCTCTTTTCTGAGGTGCTTTCGGAGGCAGCGTTGCCAGATTGGGCGGTTTTCAATTTGTTTGTGCGGGTAAATATTGGCTTTGGCGGGTGGACAAAATTTGGGCGAGTTTGGGGTCTTTTTGGCGGTTTTCAAAGATATATAGACTAATTAGTTAACATACAAGCCCGAGTGTGCATACTGTATCCAATCTGGCAACACTACTTAGAGGGTCTTTTTTTAGCCGTATTCAAAGTGAAACTTGCTAATTAGCACATTATTAGGAAAGGTGTTTGCAAAGATTCATTAAAAGACATTATACTCACTGCTTCTGTAGGTGAGGCTGGATCATGAAAGATTTGCGTGAACATAAACGCATTTCGGTTAATCAAGGGCGCGTTTCCCTTCAGAACCAAACGCAACGTTAATCCTCTATTTCTTCAGTCACTCAGATTTTGGAGGTAAACGACTACTGCTATGTTCATTAATAAATTCAACAACAAAACACCTCAATCTCTTAGGAGCCTTGCTTGTCTCTGTGTCTCGGTCTGATGACGACTCCCTCAGAGCAGGTCAGAGGTAAGACACCAGTTCAGTCTGTGACACGCTGCTGTCAATCAACTGTTGTGGGAGTGGCCTCTGTCTATGTGACGTCACGTCGTGGTGGATCTTTATCACTGTAGGGTGGTTGTGTACTCACACTCCTAACACACGTTTCAGTCCAAACAGCTTGTAAAAGTGCATGCGGTACTGGATGACCCCTTTAAACCGCTTCTGAAATGTGTGCAGTTGCTCGTTTCTGTCTACACAGTGCTAGAGATGACCTTTCCATAGTCACCATTTCCTTTCCTTTATTACAGCGGGAATGAGAGCTGCCTGGATAACCACCCTGTCTGACTCATGCTCGGCCAGAAATGGCTGCAAAAACAATCTTCACAACTAACTCAGCCCTAGGTTTTGCATTGAAAAACAGAGGAAAGCTTGTTTTCCCATATGCACATTCTGTTTGCATCTACTTGTTGCATTGTAGGGATATACAAAGAAGTCCAACCAATATCGATAAGCCACAGATAATTATCGTGCTGTTTTTTTGTTGTTGTTGTAAGTACCTTGTTTGGCCTAAAAAAAAATCCTATATTTCTCACAAATTCCTTGGTTTTTCAGCATTTCTTACAGTGACTGTATGATTTTGAGATGCATTTTGCACACAGGACAAGTAAGGGACTCATAAGCAGCTATTACACACTTACTGATGGTCCAGAAAGGAAACCCGAGCATTAAAATCTAGGGGGTGGCAACTTTTGAACAGGATGAAAATGTGTACTTTTTCCTTATATTGCGTAAATGTAATTTTTTTTTTTGTGTGTAGTATTTTCCTTTAGAAGCTACAAAATATACTTGCATGCTTCCCAGAAGACAAAATTAAATTTTACCCTGAACTTTAAATTCAAGTTTTCACCCCCCGGCTCTTATTGCATCATATTTTTCTGGAGCATCAGTGAGAGTTTGAAACTTTTGTAATAGCTGCATGTGAGTCATCATACTCTCATACAATCGTTGTTGGAAAGGGTTCAAATACACAAAAATACAAAAAAAAAACCACCCAAAAAACAAGGAATGTGTGGGTCTTTTAGGAAGGACAGCAGGCAGTTCAGGACAAACAAGGTATTCATGAACAACTTTAAACAACAAACACAGCTGTGGATCATTCAGGTAACAACACTGTATTAAGAAACAAGAAACTTTTCAATCATTGGGTCATTTTTATGAACTACTATTTTCTCTTGTAGACTGTATGTTAACATCTTTTATGTGGAATATCTTACTCATGGCAGTACTGAACAAAAACATGCATTTTGTATGATAGCCTATCTCTTATTTTGATAAAATTATTATCATTTTGCAAAAGTGTATGTACATTTTTGATTTCGGTGTTAATGTGATCAAACAGATCTTTAATTAAACACTGTCATGGTTACCATAAAATATTAAGCAGCACAAATGTTTTAAACATTGACAATGTTTGATCTTTTTTCTGTTGGTCTGTTTATGTGTAATTCTGTCTTTGCCTATTGTTCATGTACTCTGCTTCAGTCTTTTAAAGTCAATATTCTCATGCTCTGCCTTTTTTTGTGTTTTCCAGTTGTGGGATTGCTGGATCTCCAATGGAACCTTAGGATTCAGTGTATTGAGCCTTAGTGGCACTTTGTAGTGGGTTAGTCGCAATGAAGAGTGAGATTCCGTCTGATGCACGACATAAGCAGGAGCCCCTGAAGGGGCCTCTGGCTAACCCCGAACCCATGGAGACTGCTAAGAGCTTCCCCGCTGAGATGGAGGTGATTGGCAAGGCCGGAAGTGATTTCTCTTCTCCTCTATGTACCGAGACCAGACACCGGCCTTCACGGGATGCCGGAGGTCGCAGAGACTGTGAAAGAGGCTTGTCGGGGCGCAAAAAACGCAAGAGCCAGCAGCCTGGGCCATCGTATTGTTCTCTGAAGGAAGCGCCAGTGAGTGAGGCAGCCCTCACTCCGCCTCACCACAGACCCATGCTGCTAGAGACACATAGTGAAGACGAGAGGAACCCAGAGTCCTCTTTGAGTGACTGTGCCTCTTCGCCCTCCTCCAGCCTTCGGTTTGGTGACTCGGACACTCTTAGCTCAGAGGAGGACGGCAGACTGATGACAGTTAGACAGCAGCAGCTCAAGGCCCCCGGTTCGGCCTCCACTGGAAGTGCAGGAGGAGGGACGGGCACGGCAGTAGGCATGCGGCCGCTAGTCGCCCGGACTCGTGCCAGCAGGTCGCACAAGTGGGCACGGCTTGAGCCGGATAGCAATCATGTGAAACGTCCGTGTCCCAGCTCACGCAGGCCATTGCACAGGAAGCGTTTTGTGAAGGGTGGGACAGGAGGCGGGGCTCAGCGGACTCCAAAGCAGAAGGAGCGATTACTGCTGCAGAGAAAGAAGCGCGAGGTGATCGCACGGAAGAAGTACGCTCTCCTGCACAGTACCAGCAGCTCCAGTGAGGAGCTAACCTCTGACTCCTCCTCCCCTTCCTCCACTGAGGCAGAGGATGAGCTGTACGTAGATGTTAGCAGCAGTAGCAGCCAAGCCAGCGCTGCTGTGGCCTCAGGTAAATAGCGTTTTACTTTACCTTTACACTAACATCACTGCATAATGCTTTTTAAAGGAAGTTGTGAGAAGGACCAAAAGCTTACTGTTAGTTCACGTTGTATCTGGTTTGGATTGAACAAGACCATTTTGTAGCCCAATTCTCACTGTTAAAGGAATAGTGCACCCAAAAATGAAAATTCTGTCATCGTTAACTCACCCTCGAGTAGTTCCAAACCTGTAGGATTTTCTTTGTTCTGGGGAATACAAATGAAGAGACCTTTTGTTTTCAAAAGGCTGTTTTGGGTCACCATTGACTTCCAAGGTAGGATAAAAAATACTGTGACAATGAATGATGACCCAAAACAGCCTGGTTAAAAATTCTTTACCTTTATCTTCCTTCCTTTGTGAAATTCATATAGATTTGGAACTACTTGAAGGTGAGTAAATGATGACAGAATTTTCATATTTGGGTGAACTATCGCTTTAACTCATTGCTTATTAACATGCACATTGCTAGCATATTGGCTGTTTAGTAGTTTTAGCACAAATTCTGTATGACCATATTGTACATCTCTAATCTTATACAATACTAGGACACTGTATTGACCAGTCAGCATCCTGGACTGAAACCCTGTTTTATGATGATATATATTGTGTGTGTGTGTGTGTGTGTGTATATATATACATACATACATACATACAGTACAGGCCAAAAGTTTGGACACACCTTCTCAATCAATGTGTTTTCTTTATTTTCATGACCATTTCCATTGGTAGATTCTCACTGAAGGCATCAACGCTATGAATGAACACATGTGGAGTTATGTACTCAACAAAAAAAGGTGAAATAACATCTTTTATATTCTAGTTTCTTCAAAATAGCCTCCCTTTGCTCTGATAACTGCTTTGCACACTCTTGGCGTTCTCTCGATGAGCTTCAAGAGGTAGTCACCTGAAATGGTTTTCCAACAGTCTTG
>JAUCMU010000025.1:22347-38501 GCA_032275025.1 Enteromius treurensis | reverse complement strand
AAATTTCACGGTATTGTAATTACTGCTCTACAATGTTATATTTAAATGTCTGGGTAAAAAAACAACTCTTTTCCCCAACTGAACACAGCATATTTAAGTATATATAACATATAGAACATATAGAAGGAAGTTTCATATTTCTAATAACACTGTACTGTACATGGTGAAACTTGTGTTTTATAGGAATACAGACTAAACAAACCTTTAAATATTATGTTGTATCTATTTACAAGATAAAGGGGGGTATCATGCTTTGGGACTGTTTTTCTGCAAAGGGATCAGGACGACTGATCAGTGTAAACCAAAGAATGAATGGAGTCATGTCGTGAGATTTAGAGTGAAAATCTCCTTCCATCAGCAAGGGCACTGAAGATGAAACGTGACTGGGTCTGTCAGCATGACAATGATCCCAAACACACCGCCCGGGCAACAAAGGAGTGGCTTCGTAAGAAGCATTTCAAGGTCCTGGAGTGGCCTTGCCAGTCTCCAGATCTCAACCCCATATAAAATCTTTGGAGGAAGTTGAAAGTCTGTGTTGTCCAGCGACAGCCTCCAAACATTACTGCTCTAGAGGAGATCTGCTTGGAGGGATGGGCCAAAATACCACTGCCCCACTGTATAGCTACCCAATATAATAACTGCTTTTTATTTTGTGAACATTTGTATCGCCTTTCAGTAGTGGCCTTTCAAAAGATAATGTGAAGTAATTGTTGTGCTCTTGATCTCCAGTAGGAGGCAGATGCGAGTCTGGACCCCTGAACCCCCAGCATAAGGAATCACTTAGGGTGGGGACAGAATTTCTCCTGCTTAAGAGCCGGTGACTCACTGAGCCAAAAGAATTGGAGTGGGAAAACACACACACACAGGAGAATAACAAAGTGAAGTTATTTTGAATGACTGTTAGAGAATGTTTCACCAAACAAACCGTTCAGCCTGAGGGGAGTCAGCGCATGGATTTAACGTGCTGTGGCAGCCTCTGTCTCTTTGTGTGTGTGTGTGTGTGTGTGTGAGTGGACTGTGTGGGTGTGGTGTGTGTCAGACACAGGATTGTGATCAGCTGGCTGGTTGTAAAGTTGGTCACAAGCAACAAATGTTTTCTTTCCAGTCAATTCAGGGACTAGGGAGTGTAGAAGACTTGAGACTAGTTTGAAACTAAAAAATAATTTGTGGCATGTTTATTGTTTTCTTTTTAATGCTTCAATTAAAAAAAATAAAGTAAGTTATCTGTTTGAATTCAACAGTGAAGCATGAGTATGTTGACAAAATAAAATAACAATTATTAATTAATTAAATAACAGAGCAGTAAAACCTGATTTGTTGTATTTTTTATTTTTAATGTTAATGTTTTAATGTTAATTATAAACTATATTAATATTAATAGTAGTGTGTGGGATGTGCTGACAATAAAATTATAATAAAATAAAAAAGCATGGGAAAAAACGGAAAAATCAAGTAAATCAAGTAAACACACACGTACACACACACAATCACAGTGGTAGCAACTCCAAGAACTTTATGTGCTTTTACAGCTGCCTGTAAAGTTATGGAAGATAAACCTTTATAGCCAAACACCCATTTAATTAGACAGCATCCGTGCCCAGACGCTCAAATGACTCTCTGTACAGTTTCTCCATGCTGATGAGTCTGCAAACCGTGCTCTTAAAGCGCCCATGTTAGTATATTTCTGATATTGTCTTTTATGCAGTGTGTAACGTAGCTGTATGTGAATGTAAACGATCCGCAAAGTTGTAAATCCGAAAGTGCACGATTGATAAAGTTATTATCTCCCAAAATATATACCAAAACAAATGGAACCCGCCCACAATGACGTCATTTTACTGACGACTGCTTCTTTAATCTTTAGTACTCAGTTTATCTGGACCAGTAGCTCTGCTGAATCACAACCTGTAAGTATGATAATAATGCTTATATTTTCTATAAAGCGTTCAAAATACAGGACTATAACAATAGGCCTGTCATTTCTGATGCGCTGTTTGCATCTCTGACCAATCAGAGCAGAGTATGCTCAGGGAGGGGAGGGGTTTAGAGAGACTGAATCTTAGAACTGCTTCGAACGAATCGCTTGAGAATCGCTAGAAAATGAGGTGATGTTAAAAGCATAAAAGCATTTTTTCACCTTGTGTACATGGAAACCTGTTGTAGAAGACTCCCAAAACAATATTAGGAGCATTAGCGAATGATTCGTCTCTATGAGTCACCATGCAAGATTTATGCCACGTAGCATTAGCTAAACATAAACATTCAACTTTGATGAGTCAAAGCAGCTTTTTCCGCTTCGACAAGCCCAAGATCATTATTTTCCAATGTACAGTAAAACATCTTTGTTTCAGAATATGCAAAACTTGGCTGATTGTGCAACGAAAGAGGAAAAGGCAGCGCCGCTGATTATTTATAGCCTTTTCACAGCTAAATCAGTTATAAACCCATATTGTGTGCACACAGATTGCTAACTTTGTATGACTGTGAGAATTCACAATGAACTGAGTTCACAGCGCTGCTCAGTAAAGCCCCGTCAACACAATCTCTTAGATTAGCATTAGCCCTTGCCCTAATCTGCGAAACGTGAGTTCATCACTCGGTTTTAGTATTAGCCAACAAAACCACGGAATGCTCACGTCTAGTGTGGGATTTCACCGGCATTCTAGAACTCTGGATGACCCTTTGATTGGCCGGCCAGTAAGTGCTGGAATATTCTGGAAGTCTGACACTGACATTCCACGACTGTAACACAAGAACAGATGGCAGGATTATTCTAGAACAGAATCTCACACCCGCCTTTAAACACTCACTGCTGGATCATTAGGGCCTTCTGGTGGAGCTACAAATCTGGAATAATTAAGATTTTTGTATTTATTTAATGAAAAGTTACTACTATTTTTCTGTGTGATTATCTGTTAAAGTGTAATTTATTTCTGTGATCAAAGCTGTATTATCATTTCTCCCGTCTTCAGTGTCACATGATCCCTTCAGAAATCATTCTAATATATTGATTCAAGAATTTTGCTTATTTACCCCAAACATTTGAACGGCATCTCAGCTTCCGTCAAATAACAAGCCACAAAAACAACATTTTCAACACTGAATGATTTCTGAAGGATCATGTGATGCTGAAAATACAGCTTTGATCACAGCATAAATCACATTTTAAGCTAGTAAACAGTATCACAATATTACTGTTTTATTGTATTGGTGATCACATAAAAACATTTGACTGGTAGTTTATCTGCATTATCAGCATCAAATCACATGTCTTGTCGAGCAGATGTTACTTTACAAAGCAATCAGATTCAGTTTTCACCCCAGGGGGGCAATAAAAGTAAGAAACCATCTGGAAAAGCATTCTTTCAAAACAGTAAAAAACTAAAAATCTCCTGTCCATAATGATTATTGTAAACGCCCCACATCTTCACTTCTGAAGTATGCAAAGTATTTAATCTCACATGATGGTCTTAACTAGCCAAGCAAACAGACCTACAGCACTTCACAGGTCTCTGTCATTTCATAGTTAAACATCTCCAGCTTCCCCACACGCCTCAAGGTCCACAGGCTTTGTGGTTATGTAATATTATCATCAGTCACATGCTGTAATCCACGCTAAACCGGATGCCACGCCAAGCAACCCGTTCAGCACGGCAGAATTGAGAAGCATGTGTCTAATTCCCGGTCGTGCCTGGCTTTCTGAGGAAGGCTGCTAATCTGGAGCGTGTGGGGGCAGAGGAGGAGTCCTGTTGGACTAATGGAGGTCCTGATGGAGATCTTGTGGTCTCCTTCATGGGTCTCATGACCGAACCAGGCTCTCAGCCAGACACATGACATGCCCGCAAGCTCCATACGGCCCCGACTGAACAGTGTGGAATACCATAAAAAGCCTTTTTAAAGGAAATGGAGGTGTATGTTGGTGAATTTCCCTTGGGTATCTATCTGAGAAGAAAGGGTTGGAATCAATTATGTTTCAGCTGAGGCAAAGAACTTCAAACGTCAGGAAAATCTGATTCACAGCAAAACAAATCTATGTCTAAAACCTTCATGGATAATGTATAACACGCACTATGATTTTACACGTCATGCCATCTTTGAAGATAAATAACTTCCTGTGTGCTTTGGACAGTTGCAGTCAAACTGAAACTTATGAATTGAGAGGAAGCCAGTTTTTTAAAATCTGTATTTCACCCACACCACTATTTTTTTCTCACGTAGTTTGTTTTCGAGGTACAAACATCAAAACAATCTTAAATCAAATACATTCATCTGAGATTCAACATTATTTAGAAAGCTAAGTGTTGTTTTTTGTGGAAACCATGATAAATTCTGTTTCAGAATTGATGAGTAGAACATTCTAAAAAACATTTGTTTATTTTTGTAACATACACACACACATAAATAAATACATATTAATATATAAATTGTCAATAAATCATATATATATATATATATATATATATTGTTCACATCTGCATATTAGAATGATTTCTGGAGTAATGATCCAGAAAATCCAGTTTTGATCATAGAAATAAATAACATTTTAATAAAAAGTTAATTTAAATTTTAAAAATATTTTACAATATTACTGTTTTTACTGTACTTTTCACCAGATAAATGCCTTGATGATCAGAGGAGACGTCTTTCAAAAACATTACAAAATTGTTATTTTTACAAATGAAAGTTTCCTGAAAATAAATGATGTGGATTTTGGTTTAAAAGAAAACCAAATACCTGCCAAAAATACACTTAAAGAACATATTTCAATTTTTTCTGGTATTAGCAAAACTAGAACATTTAGATATTTGTACTGGAAAACAAAAATACTAAGTAAGAAAATAGATATGAAAAGCACTTGTGGATATGTGGATATGTGACAATGAAACCCGGCCATTGATCTGTATTAGTAATCTATATGATGACTATGCTGGAAAGCTGGACACTGGAGGTCTGAAAAAGAGTTCAATAGACATTAACAGCTATTGAAATTTTAATCACAAAGTCAGGAAGTGCATTTACAGAGGTTTGGACAATGTGGGTGCGCCTGTGCAGTAAGAACCGTTGCTATAATCATGACTAACAAGATCATGTTCCCTTCATTGCCAACAGTGTGTGAGTCATGTTCACATGCATCCTTCAATCCCATGAGTAAGACAGACGGACGGTGAGATGGAATGTGCATCTTGTGTTTTCACTGTGTGAGAGGTGAAGAAATGCAGAGAGGAAGACAGAAAGAGATGAATGCTAAATGAATGGCACTTTTTCAATCTAGCTAAATCATGAAGGACTGAAAAGATTTTTGACAAAAAAGCACTTTATTCTGCTAAAGAACTAAAAAGAGCTCATCATCAATTCAATTTTGTTGCATATAATAAATCACGTTTTTTTTATATGTATATCACTTATATTTATTAATAAATATATTGATCAATATCATATGTATGATTTTTAATAAATACATTTTTTATACATTCATTAAAATGCATTTAGCATTTTATAACACACACACACACACACACACACATATATATATATATATATATATACATACACACATCCATATATGCTGTCATATATTTACATTATATTTATATATATATATACACACACACACACACTTTACATACTTTTACACTTTTCTATACTTATTAAAAAAAATTGTAATTGATGTTTTTTATATATTTTAATAAAATGTACTCATATTTACATTCCATATGCATTTTCAAACTAAAATTTCCATTGCTTTTTCCTATATTTATTTTTTTGATATTTATTTTTAACAGAATGATTATAGTTATTATTATTAAGTTATATATATATTATATTATAATATATCTCTCACATCAGCTTTAACGTAATTAGACTGCTAAACATGCCTATCCACCCATGCATCTTTTCAGCTTGACATATTCATTAAAGTCACCAAACCTCCATGGCGACGCATCCACTGATTCACCTTCACCCATCTAGAACATCCATCCATCTCCCTTTCTTCTTCAGCACAGCCACAGTGATTCAGATGAAGACAGTTCACCCAGACCTGTCAGACAAAATGCGTGGAAACCAATGGAAAGTGTCAGGAACATTTTATGGTGGGGCACTAATGCTTTGCTGTTGATATGCATGCCTAACCTTAATGGCAAATCTAATGAGGTGGTATTGTGGTCTATGGCATTATATCATAGACAAAGTCCTCTTTCTCCAGTTAGCAGATCTCAATGGAGTAAAGTGACCTGAATTTCTGAGCTACAGTCACTGGGGAGTGATGCACAGCTAATGGCACAACTGCTGTGAATGAGAAATAGCAAGACATTCAGCAGCACACAAGAATCTGTGCACCACGTTTTAGACTAAACTGTACAAAAACAATATGCGAGCATAAGCACTCTTTATAATGAACACCAATGATGTTTTTTTAATATTTATATTTCACATGCATTTAATTAAAACACTAACCATTGTAAGGAAATTAAACAAAGACATTAATCAAAAGCAATCAAAATCATCCAAAGTGCCATGTTAGACAAGTGCTATAACAAGTGTCAGTTAGCTTAACGCAGTACATTTAGCAAGGAATATTTTAAATGATATAATAAACAAAAAGAAAACAGATAGAATATATATTACAATTAGTAAATGAAAATAACCCAATAATGCAAGTTTAAAAGATTTAGAGGGGCAAGTTTTTTATTGTCATTTCCCCCCACCTAACTTTTATATTTATTCAAATTTAAACTTAGACTATACAGTTAAATTGTGTTTGTGTCTCCAGTGGGGAGCTCCTGGTCGTGTGATGAGTCACATGTACACACTCTCCAACAGAGGTCAACAGGAAGAGGAAACGGGTCACGCTTTTCCGCCTTTTTAGCAGTTATATGAATCTTCACCAAAGGATTCTCCACTCACGTAATGCCTTTTTTCTAATCTGTGTGGATTTGACAAATAAACCTGCATGCATATTGACACATTTATTTAAAAACTAATCAGATTAAAAATGGAAAAGGTCAATGCAAAACTAATTTAACAAACCACATTTAGATTTCTTCATTTGTAGAGTTTACTAATAAGTAATGTTTCACTTTCATTATTGCTCACATTGGAGTTTTGACATCCTAGCAACAAAACACTTAACCACATACAAACGCGCTACAATCTCATGACACCTTAGCAACTCCATAGCAAAGGCCTGAAAACAAACCACAACCATCATATATGTTACGCTCTGCAATTATAAATGGAAATGTAAAAAAAAAAAAAAATATTCTAAACCTCCAATTAGATGAAAATAGGCTGCATTCAAGTGATGTTTTGATGCCAACCGTTACGATGACGATTACTCAGAGCTGTTTAACACTTAACCAATCAATATTTGTTAAAAAAAAAACGGAAATTACACAGTGATAAATAATTCATTTTTTAACATGAATTATATTTAGAGTGTTATCTATATTTACACACACGCTGCCAAATCCAAAAGCTGAGTGCTTTTTGAGGGTGTTTCTTTGCCTAAAACTCTTTCAAACTGTCAATCATTTCTACAGAAGGGCGGGGCGAATGTTTCGATTTAAGGCTTTGGTGACGTCATACGCTAGCCAGCGCCCCTTAAGCTGAAGGAGAGTGGCGGCAAGCGCGCGCCTCTGCGGGCGAGGATGACGTTGGCCTTCAAAAATTGAGGGGGAAAAAATAAAAATGCGGAATTAATATGTTGTTTTGTATTTTTAACATTTTCCCCGAGTTACTCGCGAATATTTGCTGTTGTGAGTGAGGAGATTCTCTTTTGGCAGCTGATGTTAATTTAGAGGGCGGTATTTTTTTTTTGAGAGAGAGAGAGAGGGAAGGAGAGAGCGAGGGGGCGGGCGTCTCTCGCGCTCGCCTCGCGCAGTCTCACAGAAGCTCGTGAAATCAACACAAGGACGGTTTGCTTCCACATCTGTCGCTTATTTTCGGGATAAACAACACCGTAGTCGATGCGAGGCCTTCTAACGGACATTCGTCGCTGATATTACGCCCGCGTTTTTTCTGTTTTTGTCGTCCCCCCCCCCTCATCGGAGCGTTCGTTGGATTCGTTATGAATTCCAGCCCGCTTCCTAACGGCAGACTCGTACCGGACAGCCAGAGCTGGAACTCCTCCGGTTCCGATGAGGATCTGGACGTCGAACCGGGACCCGGTCCGCACGGAGGGGTGGCCGAATTCGGCGGGGTACTCAGCAAGGTGGGTTACGATCCCGAATAATGCCTCCAGAACCGGGAAAGCGTGTGTTTGTGTGTGTGCTTCCACCTGAACCGATGTAAACAAACGTCCACGGAGCTTGTCAAGAAGATGTCCAAAACTGTAATCAGTAATTATGGATATATTTTTCATGGTGATATTATTTTGCATGACAATTAAACCATTTTTACGTTACGTTACCTATTACTATTACCTTAATATGCTCAATGTTGTACTTCTGGTCTGTTCCTCATTAACGTTACGTTACTGCCCGGACGCATGGGGTTTCTTAATTAAATTAGGCACAAACGCAGTGCAACAAATAGCCTACTACAAATGCTTAACAGTTTAATAATGTAGGTGACCCTGGAGCACCAAACCAGACATAAATAGCACGGGTATAATAGCCAGCAATACATTGTATGGATCAAAATAATCGATTTTTTTGTTTTGCCAAAAATCAGTAGGATATTAACTATGGATTACTTGATTAGTAATAAATATATAATACATTGCTTAAAATTTAATTTGGATAACTTCGATTGGCGATTTTCTAAATATTTAGATTTTTTTTTGCGCGCTCAGATTCCAGATTTTCAAATAGCTAAATATTGTCCTTTTCTAACAAACCTCTGATTAGTGGAAAGCTTGGTTATTGGTTTGCTTGCAATATGATTATATTTTCCATGGTGATTTCCAGTACATGGTGACCATATGCTGCCCTCTAAACAGCAAGCCCAAAGGTTGTTTTAACCAATATTTTATGATAAATACTTAATATGTGATGCATGGATATCTTTCTTCATTCATCTATAATTCAATAGAGGTGCAGCAGGTTCTGGGCTAAAGCTGGAGTTAGTCGGGGTTACTAGAGTTCATCTGCTCGTCTTTTCTTCCTGATGGGATTAAAGGAGAAAACCTCTCCTCATGACTCAGACAGCGGATCATCTGTTTCTGTGATGAGAGGAGGATATTCCATAAGAGATTAGTGTATTATTCCACATGCAGTGACTTAAACCCGCTCTCGTTTGAAGTATATCTACCTATGCATTCAGTTGTTTTATTGAACTATGAATCATATGTCATAAGACATCAGTATAGCTGTGTGCACACTCTTAGATGCAGCCTTTTGTTTTCTTATAACAGTTTTGTTTCTCTACAGTGGACAAACTACATTCACGGATGGCAAGACCGCTGGGTCGTGCTGAAGAACAACACCTTGAGTTACTACAAATCCCAGGATGAACGCGAATACGGCTGCCGCGGTTCCCTCTGCCTCAGCAAGGCTGTCATCACAGTGAGTATCCTTCCAGACAGCCGTGGGAATTTCAGAGTCGAGCCAAAACTAGAATGATGGTGTGCATTCAAAACGAAAGCTTGGATTGGTTCAAATTGGAGATTGTCGTGCTGCGAGCTTCAGAACTGTAGTTGAATGGAAATACATGGGATGCATGTTTTACTGACAATAGACTTTTTTTTTTAAATTAGCAGTTTGATAAGGCAGATAATACCAGGCCTCATTTTTCTAACTTTTCGTAATTCTACTTCTTGTAGACCAACTGCAGGATTAATATTTAGCATATTTTTTATGCATATTACTATGCATATTTCTTGATATTGCGCATTATAATGTTTTAATACCTAAACGCAGGATGTGTGATTTCACATTAATAACCCTGTTTTTGTGTAAATCAGTGAATTGAATTCATTATTGAAACTTCACTGATTGTTTTGGGCTGTAATATTGTTTATTGGATATTGTTAAAGGTTCTCTTACAGTTATAAACAAAGGATGCCAATGGAATGTTTGTTCTATTGGAAAGTTGTCTGGCATTTAACAATATACCGAAAATGTTTGCAAAAAACATTCAAAACATTCTCGTAATGTCTATTTAATGGAAATGTTCTTCGAAAATGTAAAAAAAAAAAAAAAAAAGCCAGGCCTGTATTGCTGCATCTCTAGAAATTAGATTTGGTATGATGGCCGTGCTTCGTCTAAAATGATTATCGCTGAGGCAGTGGATGTGCTGAAAGCTCTTTTTAGGGCAGAGGAGAGGAGAAAAGAAAAGAGATTGACGGAGGACAGACAAGATCCTTTGCCACAGGCAGCTGGCCAGGCACAGACAGACAGTGGCCTATTTCCTCCCTATTCATGCTAAAATCACGCACCTGCAGAAGCGGTGAACTTTGCTTTCATATTTGACTCAAACTGAGCAGTGGCAAGTAATACTGAATGTATACATTATCTATAAGTAATTCATACTGTTCAGATTTAGGGTTGAGTGCTTATGATCTGATTTGGGCCGGGCCAACAGCATAAAATGAGAATTCCCTGCATTGCGTGGAAGATTAACTCATGACCACACACAGATTTCGACATGTGCTGTAGCAATCCATGCACAGACTCTGCCCGCATTATCTTGCGTCACCACTGAAAATGAGGAAACAGGGCGAAGGTTGTGTTGTTATGGAGACCACTGGAGAGGTGCAAGTCCTTACAGTGACCCTGTTACCGCTGCTCCATCAATGATTAAACCAAAACCCTTACTGAAGATACAGGGAAAGGAACATACCAGCATTTTCTGAGATGGTTTAGATGGTAAATACAGGAAGTGAAGTGTGAAGTAATCAAGCGTGACGATGGAATGGTTTTGTAGGTGTGTGACTGTGCACAGCCCACGCTCAGGTAGTTCATGTTTAAAGCTGCAGGTCGCTGCTGTGTGTTCGACATTCTAATTTGATGCTTTGCATTTTGGCTTTGCGCGAGAGAAAAATGGCTCCTTTGTTTCAAGACCTGAGAGTGACTCTTTTCCTGCTGTGTGTTTGTTCAACTCCAACCTTTATGGGTTATCGTAAATATTAACTTGGGTATTAAACACTAGCGTGCTGTAGAAATGTGACGTTTAAGGTCCAAAATTAACTTTAGCACCTGCCAGTAGTGAGTAAATTGGCAGAATTCATCAGACAAAAATATTCTCTACTGGCCTAAAGCTTTTAGCACTTGATTTATTCATGAGTTTATTTGGATTTAGTTGTTTTTTGCTTGCATATAAGTGTTAAACAGTGCAGGCCCTGTGTGCATATATACACTTTCTCATCTCTGTTGGCTATCTGTTCAGATTTTTCTGAAGTTTTCACAAAATTTAATTTGCCTTAGGAATATTCCTAGTTGTACAGTTTGTAACTCTTTGCATTGAAGCACGAGGTGCTTACACCAGTGAGAGTGAGACTCGCTCTAAAGGCCTGTTCACACCAAGCAAGATAACTATAAAGATAATGATAACCATAACTCTATTTGCATCCACACCAGCAAACAATATTGTCTGTTTATTATAAGCTCAAGCGGGTCTGCCCCTGTAAATTCTCAAGCTTGTGATTGCAGGATTGATTCTGATTGGTTGTCATCATTCATCAGCTGGAAAAAAATACATATAACAACGATATAGTTTCTCTGGCACTTATAGTTATGGTAGAGGTGTGGGCACTGCTATTCTTTAACATTGAAAAATAACCTTAACGGTTGGAGCTGAGCCATTATTATGTGGCGGTTCCTCATGAATTTACTACTGCGCTTAAACCTCATTTCTCTTTATCAGTAAATCTTTTTTTTCAGAATGTCGTCTTGGAATATGAAGCAGCCTTTATTCAGATTGATTCCGCACACACACGGCAACAATCTGTCCTCGTAAATCCTCACAAAAAACAGGTTATTGTGTCATTCCGCTCTTCCTGCCCTGCGATTACGCTGTCCTCGCATGACTCACACATACTTAAAGCACACACAAATTTGGACCACCCTAAAATCAGACTGGCTTAACCCTTGCAGACACAACAGGATTACACCATCCACGTGAAGACCTGATTCAAACACAGAATGCCTCATTGTGCGTCCTTATAAAACCGGGTCTCGCTGGTTCAGCGCTCCGATCAGCACACAACCTGGAAACACAAGTGTTAATTGTGCTTTTCGTGAAAGGCTCGGGCTGTTGAATTGGACTTGATTAGATTTGTGGATGTCAGACCTCAGGAGATGGAGACGGATTGTGAAAGATCAATCAGTGTGATGACAAAAACGATTTCACAGATGCTTAGTCCGATTTAATCGTTCTGTCAGCAACACTTAACGAATCCACTGTGCGATTTTTACCATTGAAACTCAAGAAATACTTTTCTTATCGCTCATACTTGGGGGTTAGTGAAAAAGCTGAACAAATTTGTAACCAGAAATTAATTTAGGGGTAACATTATTTTGAACATTTTATCATTTCAATTTTATCAGATGTATCCGTGTTGTCTTTTTAGGGTCAAATACTTGAATTTAACCAATTACTAAAGGCAGAATTGTTATAATGCCCAGTGCTCCACTTAAAATCTGCAACCTGAGCCGATAGAAATGCAGTGCTGCAATCAAAATTTTTGGTTTATTTGTTTATCTATTTTTTGTGCAACCTAATCTTCTTCAAGCATCTGGTAATTTGTTAAATTTAGCATGCAACTAGTCTCGCGAAGTTTATGCTATAAGGTCATTCCATGTCAAATCAACCAAATTTTCCTGGAGTCATCCCTGGCATAAGTTTCTGATTTTGTTAATAGATTTTCTAAAGACAAATGACAGAATGACCATTTACAGCTGTGATTTGGAGCCAAACAAAAGTGGGCAAAACTGACTTAAGCCACGGCAGCAGCATTATTTTATTTTTACACAGAGATTGGTATGTCTATTAGGGAAATCTGTTGGCTAGGGAAGTCTTTTATGCATTATTTGCCAATGTTTACAGTTCAAAAACCACTAGAATCTTACTTTATGAAGTATTAAAGATATTGCCACAGCCTTTTCAGCCAAGGGCCTCTAGTAGCGGAGGCACAGAAAGACACTACAGACATTTTTAATCAATAATACAGCAACATGCTAGAAAGCTATAAACCATACAATTGTGTTAGTTTCGGTTCGTAGTGTTTTGAGTTGGAACTGTTATCAACGGACGTATTCAGCCTAGGAAAAAAAAATATCAATACAGCGGCCACACCACACAGCTTTCAGCGCTCACAGTGCATTGAACTTGAACTATGTGCTTTCGCCTGCCAAGTTTTAGCCTCACGTGAGCTGGAATTCTCTTGCCCTCTTGCTCTCTTGTTAAGCTCTCCAAAAGCATGGCCCGTAAA
Organism: Enteromius treurensis; assembly: GCA_032275025.1. NCBI lineage: Eukaryota > Metazoa > Chordata > Actinopteri > Cypriniformes > Cyprinidae > Enteromius > Enteromius treurensis. Next base: position 25,129 of record JAUCMU010000025.1, on the reverse strand, counting down.
CATGCACTTTTTCTTTGAGCTACGTTAGACCTGGACTATGTCTTGATTTGACAGGAGGAAAGGGGAGGTTCTCTCAGTCTCTCATTTGATCAGAGATAGGGGAAGGACAGGTATGCGCAGGTACAGGTTATGGTGCAGGGTGGGTCATTGCAAACTACGCCTTGGGAGCTAAAGTGCAGCGCTTGGCTCATGTCAGGACAGGCAAAGTTCTTAACAGAGCTGAGTTTACCGAAGAAGAAGATGCAGTAGAGGAAAGGCCAGTGCTTAGGTTGCACCATTCTTACCATTTGTTGATCATGCTCTTTTGCTTGTTGTAGTTCAGCCAGTAAAAAAATGTATCGAGCAAGTATAAAGAGCAGAAAAGTCCTGAACGTTGAGCCCTGGAGGGTGGTTGGATGAGTGGAGAGAAGTAAAAAGAAAATAAAAGCAGAAACTGTGAAGGCGATTTGAATGTGGAAACAGTGTGTATTGAGTTACACTATTGTTTTGAGCTGATGGTTCTTGTTTCTTTTTTTTCTAGATGTATTAAAGATAAAATGGATCGAATTTAGACCTTCCTGTTGAAGATGTGTGGGCTTTCTTTGGTGTCCAAACACCACAGGTTCTGTGTGTATTCACATGTGGTTTTTTTTAGATCGTTTATGTGGGTTTAAACTGAATATCATTGAGATTGCTCTCAGCCCAGAGCCAGTTTTATCTCTCCAAACATTAACCACAAGAGAAACTGATCAAAACTGCTACCAGATGAGTTTCCGACCCGTCAGTCTTCTGTAAACACGACTGACTTGATCTTCATGTAGCCTTGCACTCGTGTGCTGAACTGCTCGGGGGTCACCAAATGGGAAAATTATTATATGATCTTCCCAAATTTTGCATGCCACCTTTATTTCGGTCAAATATTAACACTTAGATGTCTCACTAAATAAGCAGAGTAGTTTGTTTTGTGATAAAAGAGCAAATGCATGTTTACACGCTAACAGAAAGGGAGTCGGTTGTCGTTACATTGCAGCTGTTTACAGCTACATTGAGAGAGAGAGAGAGACAGAGAGAGAAATGAAGAGCAGAGACTGTTTTTATGGAGGCGCATCTTTTATGTCGGCAGCGGTCACCAGGGTTCAATAAACGGTGTGTAAAAGCCTTTCAGATATTAAATGAAGTAGCTCTCTGGTGAAATAAAACGGCAGCTTTGATACTTTTTGTCATTGCAGACTATCCCTGCCAGAAGGCAAGCACAGCCTGGAATATGTTAGTTTTCATCAAACTGAGGTTAAGCTTTTTGTTCAAACTAAATTCAGAATTTTTTTTCAGAGCATGGATTCATTTCTAAAACTAACCATGCATGGATTGGTTCTGTGCTTTTTTGCACACCTGCCTCTTTTTTTTTTTTTTATATAAAGTAGACTAATTGTTGCATTTATAAATATCACTTAACAGCAATGCCCAATGCTTTCACCCCACATGTACACACACACAATTGTATTGGCCTGCTAAATATTTGATAAAGGCAACTGTGTTTGTATTTACAGCCGCCGAAGAGAGAAAAGGAGTCAAGTGCATTTTAAAATGTCAATGACTCGTGTGTGTGTGTGTGTGTGTGCGCACACATTAGCATTTTCGATTAGTGTGCTGTGCTGTGCTAAACTCCAAAGGAGCGCTATCAAGCAGCTTGTTCTCTTTCTCATCCATTGTGAGTATGTCCTCACCTTCTGTCACATGGTTAACTGTGGGCTTGAGTCGTCATCTGAAATCATGGCTTTGCTGTGACCTGCTTTTGGCTTGTACCACAACCCTAGCCTTGTGTGCGTTCTTGCATTTGCACACAAGCAGCTATCCATGTCTGAAACAGATGGTGGGTCCCGTCTTTCTTTCCTCATCTTGTCCAGCACAGTTAATGTGTCAAAACCTCTCAGCAAAACCAGTCTTTGGTTTGAAAGCAATCATTATTTTTGCTGGTGCGTTTAATAATGCCAGTGGCGCAAATGAGCAATTATACAAATGACACATCTCTCCAAGTTATTGTAGCTTTAAAAGACTTGTTCTTTCTAAAGCTTGACTTTTGTTGTATGTAAAAGAGCGGCCTTGGCCAGCAACACACAGGCCGTCACCAGAGCTAAACTCATTGAAATACATGTTTGCAAACAGTAACGGCAGTAAACATTTTTTAATTTAAAATTCCTTTAGAACCAAATCTTTATTTATCCAAGTTGGATATAAACATTTAAATTTCTTTTGATTTGCTCAATATCACCTCCCATCACTGGGAATTTTATGTTATATGCCAGTAAACAAAAAAGAGGACATGGGATAATTACATTTACGAAGCACCGAATTGGTTTCATTACCACTTACGTTCCTACATTTAGTAATAATCTGTTTCACAATAAGAGTTTTCCCTAATATAAACTTCTGCATAAGGGCATTGTATTAAACATATCAAATTGTTAGTATTCCATGTAATGAAATGTTTTATATTTTATAGAAAGGATGTTTAGAACATTTGCAGTTTAGGGTGCTTTCACACCTGTGGTTCGGTTCATTTGGTCCGGACCAAAGGCAACAAATGATACATTGTAGTATTTTTCTGCCGTTTTGGGTCCTTTTCACACCACACTGATTGCTCTGGTCCAAACCAGTTGAAACGAACCAAAATACAGTCATGTGACAACATCTACATCACATGTGCCATTAAACGTATTTCGTAAACAGCTTTTTAATTGGTCAGAATTAACGTGCGGGAAAATTCCAATGGAACTCCCGGAAGTAAACAAAGCGAGGAGACAAC
>JAUCMU010000025.1:0-10177 GCA_032275025.1 Enteromius treurensis | reverse complement strand
TGTGTGTGTGTGTGTGTGTGTGTGTATATATATATATATATATATATATATATATATAAATAGAGAGAGAGAGTTTTTTTAAAGTATTAAATATAGATCATGCATGTAATATACATATAATTCATTTAAAATTATAAATATGTTTTAATATACATAACTCAAGCAGCTGCTGGTTGGAATAAATGCCCAGAAAACACATGGAACAGATTTGATTTATGATGTTTTATTGCATTAGGCTTGCTTTGGAGTCTGTGTAACACTGTCTTGCAAATGAATGCCTCAGCGTTTCAGAGTGTGACTGGGTTTGTTCTCTCTCCCCATCAGTATTCCAGTGTTTGAGTCATAAAGGCATTAATGGGATAGATTTTAAAGGAGAGGCCATCACGTTCAAGGCGACCACGGCGGGGATCTTGGCTACACTTTCTCACTGCATCGACCTGATGGTGAAGAGAGAGGACAGCTGGCAGAAGAGACTGGATAAGGTACGCAGCTCTGGAGTCTGGAGCTTGTCCTTGAGCTGATCAGATCAGAAGAGAGATGGTGTCTCTGAAAGACAGAAACATTTCCCTGACTGTGAAAACACATTTATAGTAGTGTGAAGCTAAAAAAAATACCCACAGTTAAGTCATGTGTGAACGGGATCTGGTGTCAAATTTTGGTACATCTGCCGTGGCAATTCACAGCTAAAGTAGTTCTAACTTTGGCAGAAATATTTAGCATTGATGCTATATGTGAGCAAATATGATTGACATTAGTAGGCCGAGAAAAGTAGGCCTTCCATGACTACTACTACTACTACTAAACTAGTTCAGTTTCAACTTCTCATATTGTCAAATACATTTGGTTTTTTACTTGTTTTCACACACTGACAATTTATGTTTTGTTAAGTCATTAACAAGTCATTTACAAGTGCTTATTACAAGTGTTCATAAATGATAGAAGAAATGCAACTATAAATATTATAAATATAAATATTGGATGAAAATATAAACAAAAACAAGATTTTTTTTTATGTATATAATTTTGAAACTTTATAGAAATCTAAAAAAAGGACAAAAGAACATAATAAATTATAAAAATATTAAAAATAAGAAATATTAGTATACTAGACAAACAATATATTACAAAATTACTTGAACGTAAAAATCTAAAGTTAAAATTTTAAAAAGATCATTCAAAATACTAATAAATAATGACATCCTCTATGAATAATAGATAAAAAAATTCTAAAACCATTTAAAAATTAAAACTGAAAATATAAAAATGTAAGTAAATTGAAAATGTTAATACATATGACATTTCTATATGAGCAATACTAAAATAACACTGAAAGAAGCTAGGAAAAAAGTGGTCTTCTGTCAAGTTTTGAGACAATCAGAAAGATTTATATGACTCTTAGAATTTTTCATAAATATGAGCTAAACAATTTCAAACGTGCATTTAGCTCTCCTGTTGTAGCTATATAGTATACTTGTAGTGAAATTATAGTTATTTAAATCACTATGCTTCCAGTGCAGCTATTGCAAATTCTACTTGTGCTGGTCATTATTACTAGATAAAAATCCTATCAGTGAGTTTGAGAGCCGTGCTCATAAACATGGACAGCTGTGAATAACTGCTTCACCAGAGAAGTTCCTCCAGGAGTTTTAATGAATGTGGAGCGTGTGATACAGAGGTGGAGCTCAACCCGTCTGCCGATGTGTCGCAGTCAGCAGCATTCAGCACAATACTGACACATACAATCAGAGCCAGAGCACAGGCGTTTTGCTTGTGTCTGAACAATGGAGCGCTTCAGAGCAGTCCTGCACCGATACGGTCTCTCGCTCAGCCCAGATCACACCGAGACAAGCTCTACTCATGCCAAGACATTAAATATCACGGCAGCAGAGTGGTTAGTCAGCTAAAACCAGTCTCCCTCTCTTGCTTTCTACAGGAGATGGAGAAGAGAAGGAGGGTGGAGGAGGCGTATAAATCAGCCCTGTCCGAGCTGAAGAAAAAGTGTCACTTTGGAGGGCCTGATTACGAGGTGGGCTCGGTTAACGCAGAAGAGTAGGCAGAGCTGTTAAGTGTATGGAGATGTTCATCTTTTTTCTGTCCATCAGGAGGGCCCGAACAGCCTGATCAATGAAGACGAGTTTTTTGACGCTGTGGAGGCCGCTCTGGACCGACAGGACAAAATAGAAGAACAGGTGAGTAAATACGTACATTTAAAATCTTACATGGGATAACAGAAATCTTAATGATCATTTTAAGAGGCCTTTAATTTGAGAGTGGAAAAACTAATCATGCTATTGTCAAATGTGGTTGTTATAACTTCATAAGCTATGCGGTTTTTGTCAGCTGAACACCTTATATATCAAATATTTACTTGAGGTACCCACATTTTAATTTAATTTATTTTATTAAATAAATTAATACAACACATACACTTTTATAGTTTTTTGATGTTGTGAAATATTAAAAAAGGATAGAATTTACTGCTGTTGTAATATATATATATATATATAATATAATATAAAAAAAATAAATGTAAATGTAAAAATCATTTTAAAAGTTTTTACTTTAAAAAAAAGATATAATTTACTACCGTTGTTTTATATTTATATATATATATATATATATATATATATATATATAAATATTGATTTTATTATTTAATACATTCAATACATAGGATTTGCTAATACAACACTATAATCTTTTTTATTGCCTTTCTTATAGAGTATTATTGTATCAGTCCAGTATTGACTGACCCATAATCAATATGGATTGATATATTAGTATATACAGTATGCATTTATATATTAGCATTAGAATACATTTAAACACATTAGTACTAGTAACTTCTTGTATTCGAATGCATGTCTCAGCCTTTTTATAATGCTTGTACAGATATTGAAAAGGTTTGCAGATAATGAGATGCATTAACATCGTGTTTTGATGCCCTGAATAAAAGCATCTGCTAAATGCATAAATGTTAAATTTAACGTGTGTTTTCAGCTTTTTAAAAATGTAAAGCAAATGTGTATATATATATAACAATAAAAGCAGTTTATGGTCTGTTTATTATCTTAATGTGTCACATTAACATTTTACCATCCAATCAAAAACCAATGAAGAGAATCCAGTCCTGTCTTACATTATTATTCAGTTTATTTATTTTCCTGAATCGATGTATGTTTCTGTAGTCTCAGTGTGAGAAGAGCAGGATACAGAGGAGCAGTTCAGTGCCTTCAGGAGACATCTACTCCAGCGTCGGCTCTTACCGATTTGCTGAGAAGGTGAGCTCATTCTTCTCATCGTGATCGTCTGTAGACCTCTTCTCGTGTCCCTGTGGTGCTGTTTTTCTGTCTTGGTCTCTTTGGGGTTCTTTCTCCTGATGAAGCTGCATTTCTCTCTTGTTCCTCACCCGTGTAGCCCCCCTCTCGTCCTCCCTCTCCCTCATCTTCTGCTGTAGCCTTCACACCTTCACTCCATGAGCACAGGTTCAGTGCTGAGGTAACAGCACACTCATGTTACGACCTTACATCTCTAATGCATTCACAAACATTTCACCTATTTTCATGCATAATGGGTTTCAAACCCTACTTAGTTAGCAGGGTTTTCTGTTCATCGTGTCCTGCATTCTACTCAAAAAATACATCCCAGAAAAACAATACTACTTTTATCAAATATCGGTTTGAATGATTGTATATAATTCTTTAATATAAGCTGTATTTTTGGGCATTGTTTTAAAGTGGGTACGATGCTGTGCTAATGCCCAAAACTGCTGTCCATTAGAGTTGATAACAGCCAGTCATTTTGTTGCTAAAGTTTGTGTGATGGACAAATACAAATGGTTTAAACAGCACATTAAGTCAGCACACAGTCTGCCCTGGTATCACCGTTTTGTGTTGCCTTTTACATTTGTAGCTGATAATGCTTTCCAGTGCTTTTTAATACGGTCATTTGCATGCTTAATACCTCCTAGAAATTCTACTTCAAGTCACCTTGAAATTAAAATGCAGCTCATTTGCTTGAATTCCTGGTTTTATTATTTATTCATCTGTACTGTACGTGTTTGTGCTATGTCAATAAAGCGTCTTAAATCGTTGTTTTCAGGCTGCTTTTAAACGCAGTCGTTTAATGCTGATAAATATACTGAAGTTTAGAGAGCAATATTGAAACGCCTGTTAGCTTTGAGATGTGTGCCAGTTCTCTGGAGGAAGAGCTTGACCTCAGAAAATGTGTGTGCTTTTAGGAGGGGACTAGTTTTCGTTTAGTTTCACACAGAAATACAGAAGTAGCTCACGTTACAGAAGAGCTGTGGTTTATGAAAGCCGTTTTATTTCAGTGTTGTGTAGTTCTGACTTTCAGTGTTCTAGATCCTCTTAAATGAGAGGGCATGACCTCTGACCTTCTTGTTCCGCTGTGTTTTGGACAGGTGGAGGAGATGGTTCAGAATCACATGACCTACTCGCTGCAGGACGTGGGTGGAGACGCTAACTGGCAGCTGGTGGTGGAAGAGGGAGAGATGAAGGTGAGGTGCACCTACTGTCATACACGTTAGTTTGATCTGATGTGTGTGCTTTAGTTAAGAGATTCACCGTGTGCGTGTGTCTCAGGTGTACCGGCGCGAGGTGGAGGAGAACGGCATCGTTCTGGACCCTCTGAAAGCCACACACTCTGTCAAAGGGGTCACAGGTCATGAGGTCTGCCACTACTTTTGGGATACAGATGTTCGTAACGACTGGGAGAGTGAGTATATATATATATACACACATATAAAGCATTCTCTTTTTCTTTCATGAGATCCACCTATAATTGCATAAGCATGATCAGTACCGAGTCAGCTTATTAATCACTTTAATGAAGTGTAAGAATGTTAAGAATCTCTGTTCTTATCTTTTTCCATTTAAATATATGAGTAATTTATTAATTTATGTAAAATTATGTAAAATTAAATTACATAATTAAATTATTAATTTATGTAAAATTTCAGGTATCATTTTATTTATAATTGTATGTGCATTTGTCATTTTATATATTTATTTATTGCAATTTATGTAAAATTTTGTATTTATGTCGCTTAGAAAAATATACATTAAACAAATCCTATGGTGATAACTAACTGAAGTTTAAGCACTAAAATGAATAAAAAGTTATTTGTTTATTTATTTTAAGTTTTTGTTTAATAACCCTGTTATGTAGTTCAAAATGAGTTGTTTTTTATGATGGTACATGTCTAAATATAACTTAATAAAGCTATGATATCATTAATAATGGAGCACGTTCAATGCCTGTAAAGGCACCATAGACTCTTACCATGCCAAAACATGCTTTAATACAGTGACTTACCAGAACACTTTCACTGACTGGATGATTCAGCCGTATCTCCTAATGATCACTGGTGCAATTAATAGTGGTGCATCATGGGTAGAATTACTCATTGTCTAGTACCTCACTTGACTCTTGTTTTTGTCTCTGTCTCCAGCTACTGTGGAAAACTTCAACCTCGTGGAGACGCTGTCCGATAACGCCGTCATCATCTACCAGACTCACAAGGTGAGAGGAGTGCAGGTTTTCTCCAAGGCACTTCTTCTGAGTGATTGGATTGATTCTGACTGTGTTTTGTGGTGTGGTTCGTGTAGAGGGTGTGGCCTGCGTCCCAGAGAGACGTCCTGTACCTGTCTGCCATTCGGAAGATTATAGCCAACAACGAGAACGATCCAGACACATGGCTAGTCTGCAACTTCTCAGTCGAGCACGAGAATGCCCAGGTGAGTCTGGTCTCCATGGCAACTGCTGAGTCAGTCTGCATCAGCAGCGGTGTAACGAGTTCAGTGCAGCGTTGAATGCATTCATGGCTTTTGAGGATAAATTCTGACTTGGGTATATATATGTATGGCTCACTGTTTTGTTGTGTTTATCCTCATGTAGACCAACAACAGATGCGTTCGTGCTAAAATCAACATTGCTATGATATGCCAGACACTGGTCAGTCCACCAGAGGGAGACAAAGAGATCAGCAGAGACAACATCCTGTGCAAAATCACATACGTGGCCAACGGTTAGAGGAACCTCTCTCACCTATAATCTTTATAAAATAGCTGTAAGATAAGGATTCATATTTAATGTGTGAATGAAGCTAAGTTTGTTTGTTGTTGTTGTTGCAGTGAATCCTGGCGGCTGGGCCCCTGCGTCTGTCCTGAGGGCCGTCGCGAAGAGAGAATATCCCAAATTCCTCAAGCGCTTCACTTCCTATGTCCAGGAGAAGACCGCTGGAAAGCCCATCCTCTTCTGAGCTCCAGGTACACCAGACGACATCTGATGACTTTACATGCCAGCGGTGACCCCTATAGGGAAGAAGATATTTGCCAGAGTCACACGCTGTCTTTTAAAACACACTTATTATTTTGGGTTATATAAATAAATGTTGATGTTATAAAATTATTATTATTATAAAAAAAATAATATTATTATATTATTTGTGTTATTTTAAACCATATATATTTTTGTTATATATTAAATGATTTATTATTATTATCATTATTATTATTAGCGCAGGTATTTGTTTTATTTTTATGTATTTTATTAGTTCTATTTTTTAGTAAAATATGATATACTACTATGATTATATAATATAATTGATGTATTCTTTTTTGTAAAATACAAGTAAATATTATATACTGAACATACTAAATAAATATTACTATTAAAAATGTTAATAATTATTTTATTATATGTTTTAATTATATTTTATTTGTTATTATGTATTTAATATTATTGTTATTGTTGTAATGTATTTTATTAGTTATATGTTTAATAATTTATTATTACTACTGCTAGTTATTTATCTTAAAAATTTTAGTTATTATTATTTTTACTATTTATTGCATTTTGAATATATATTACTATAATTTTTTATTAAATGTTTAATATTATTTGTATTACTCTTCCTACTATTATTGTTTTTATTATCATTTTGCATTTATTATTTTTACATTTTATCTGTAAATATATTGTTATTGTTATCATCCTTAACTATTTTGTTGTTTAATATATATTTAATTATACATTATCATTATTAATGGTTTCATTGTTGCTATCATTGTTTAGTTTTTAATATTACATTTTATTTGTAATATTAGCTGTGGTATTATTATCATTTTCCTCAATGAAATTCACTATTATTCCCTGTTGTTCGCAGTTCCCCAGTTCTGCCGTGGGTGTGCCGAGCTCCTTTAGTTCCCGCACACAGAAGACTCCTCGCGTCCTTCTCCAGACTGTTCTGAAGCCCGCTGTCACAGGAAGCCCGACGGCGGCCATCGCTAGATGCTTGATGCCGTTCTGTAGCGCCACACTAGCTCACACAGACAGAGGACTTGAGACGCCAAACGCCAATGTCTGTCCCACCTTTTCTGGCCGAGCTCTATATTGATATGAATATATATGTACGTATGTAAGTAAGTGAGATGGCAAGTTTATATATAACGGAGAGTTTTGAAGCTGAACACATGAGACGGACTCTGTTTTAGTCTTTGTTTTGGTTTGGGTTTTTTTTTTTCGTTTTGAACAAACATTTCAGCTTTGCTTTCACTGTCCTGGTGTAATTGTTAATTGGGGAAACCAAAGGCATGTTTGTGAGTGAACTCTATGAACCTGCCTTTCGTCTGGACGTTGGCCGTCTCTTTTATGAAGCGCAGGATGTGCCGCTGACGAAGAGACGCTTCAGTTCTTTCTTGATTTAGTTCTATCCGTGTCTCAGCAGCTGATATACCGTAGCACAATTCCAGATCGATCGTAACCGCCAGAATTTTTTGATACGTCAGCGCGCAGATTATTTGTATATAATTTCATTATTGCTTCAGATCGTCAGTCGATGCTTTTACCTGACTAATCCGACTCCATATGCCTTAGTGTGTATGTGTGTGTGTGTGTGTGTGTGTGAGACTGAGAGGTGTGTACCAACTCAAACATTTCTAGAAAAGTGCCTCATTATTGATCTTGCTGATCGTACCGCCCATCCTAACTATAGCCACAAACCACCCTGGCGTTCTGTAGTGTTTATACAAAGATCATTTCATATTGATTTCTTACCTCAAGTTATTATTTCAACGTGATTTTGCAATCAGACTGAGTCGTCAGAAGAGCATCCTCTTATTGGAGGAGCCCTGACGCCAATCAAATTTACTGTCCAATAGGGAGACGCGGTTCAAATTTGGGGCGTAGGTGATTCGTAGTTGTAGATCAGGTAGAATTAGTTGCATTTATTTATTGTTTCTTGATTTAAATGTATTCTTCTAAAGTGAAAATGTAAATCTCAAGCAATCTTAAAAGGCACAAACTGGCAAAATATGTTCTCACTAGGTTTTTTTTGTCTCATTTCCCAGTAAAAATGTCTACAAATTCTTGAATCAAGGTCAATTTACTTGCGAAGCAATTAAGATGTACGTATTTTTCTGAATCAGGGGGGTACATAAAAAATGTTTTCCTTTTGTGTTTGAGTTTTTTTTTTACCCACTGACTGATTTCTCCTCCCCCCCCCCCCTTTTTTTTTTTACATAACCCCATTAATTATTTATCCATTTATTGTTGAAAATTGTTTGTAGTTATTTTGCATCTACATTCAATTTAATAACTTAAAACAATAAGTCTGAAAAAAATATATAAATATTATTTAATGCAGTTTTTCATTTTTCAGAAAATGTTTGCATATATTTTGCACCCAGTTTATGCTTCAAACAAAAAATATATCTTCTCATTGGGATAAAAAAAAAAAAAGTTTTCCCTTTGAATTAAAGTTTTTTTCATATATTTTCTGACAGTTAAGCATATTTTCACTTAATTTGGATACTTATTTCACAAAATGTTTGCCTTTTTTGTCATTTATGCCGAGTTAAGAATTTTTAGATATTAATATTGGAAAACAAGACAAAAAAAACTGAGCAAGAAAATTTTACATTTTTTGCTAAACATTTTCATTGGTCAAACTGTTTCTGTGACAGACTGTTGAAGACACGGCAGAGAACGAGTAGATCAGGCGCAGTGTTTACAACTCCTGAAACGCCTCTCGTACAGCTTAATCATTCCAGACACTCGCTGAAGCCGAATGTACGAATCCACCGGAGTGAAACCGTGAAGCTGAATGTGTTACACCTGCTTTCCCCAGCCAGGTGTGCGTTTTTCTGTGTTAACAGCCAATCAGGAGAGGCGCTCTGCTCGTGTGTGTGGCTGTCTGATACAGTCTAGTGTGTTATTAGTTGCGTTTGCACTGAATGTAATCTCATTGGGGTTCAGATGTTTCGTGTACATAATAACGTCACACTAAAGGTGTCAGGATGAACTTGTACTGTGAATAGAGGGCGGCACCGTGGCCCTGTGTAGAGAGGAATAAAATGATTGACATCTTTCTGCACCGCCGACTCTTGTGCCATTCATTCTTTGGGTAATCTATGCTTGTTTGTGTCCATATTCTGTTTTAAAGGGGTCATCCGGTCCTACGTTCACTTTTTCAAGCTGTTTGGACTGAAATGTGTGTTGGGTGTAACGTGCTGCGCTAGAATAGAACCCAGAAAGAAAATAACCAAAAAGGAATAAAAACCCCTGAAACGGAAAAAAAATAGAAAAAACCTCCCAGCAAACTAGACGGACCATACCCGAGTCCTGACACAATGTCACACTCTGTGCTTTTTTGGACATGAACAGATTGTGCGTGCTTGATTAGGGCTCACACTACAAATACGACATTGGATATTTAACAACAATAGAGTTCACTATTGTCACTGTATATATGGATACCACCATATGAGTGTTAATGTTACACTTTCAAAAGTGTTGCTATTACCAACACTAATAGGGTGTTAAAATGTAACGCTATTAGAGTTTCGTAACACTACGATAAGTGTTTTAAACTCCAGATTGTTAAGCTGTTAAATTTTAAGAATTTAAAAGAAAAAGAAGAAAAAAAAACCTTCAAAGCCACATTTTAAGAGTTTATTTAAGAACACAACACATACAGTTTTAGTGCTCTACCAAATGCAACAATGACAATTCAGTCATATGACATCAGGGGCCTGTTTCTCAAAGGAGGTTAAGTGAAAACTCCCTGAAATAAGAGTAACTCTGGGTTTTCCGTTTCAAAAAGGCAGGTTTGTCAAACCCGAGAAAGCAGGGTAACTCAAGCCTGTTTCTGAAA
>JAUCMU010000024.1:22339094-22344599 GCA_032275025.1 Enteromius treurensis | reverse complement strand
ATCTATCTATCTATCTATCTATCTATCTATCTATCTATCTATCTATCTATCTATCTATCTATCTATCTATCTCTATTAGCATCAACACATACTGAACACAAATGCTCCATTCATTCTGTTTGTTTGCATGCTGCAAGATGCCAAATCATTGCTATATGTAACGCATATCATGTCTGGATATTCCATATAAATATAAAAATTATCATTGAAGGAATTATAGCGGTCTAATTTTGTCTAGGTAAATGTTTTCATGTATTGTATGTAAAAGAATATGCAATATGCAGATTAAACAGTACACTATTTTTATTTTAGCAGTGCGCTATACAGAAAACATTCAATGTCAGATATTTACGGAACGCACATCAATTTTGATAATTGAATGGATTATTTTGCATGCAATGTCTCATATGGTGAAAGTATGTTTATTTTAGTCATTTAGCAGATCTTTCATCCAAAGCATCTTACAAATGAAGACAATAGAAGCAATCCAAAAAAAAAAAAAGATTTAATATACAAAAAGAAACTTAATGTTTTTTTTTTTTTATTGTTTTTTTTTATAAGAAACAAGTAGATATAATAGAAAAACTTGTTTCTTATAAAAATAGTAGTTAGAGAATAAATATGCAATTGATAGAGGGTCAAGGGTGTATTTTTAAGGCGATTTTATTAGTATATTGTTTTTTATGCACCCTCAGATTCCATATATTCAAATGGTTGTAAACCATACATCAATGAAGAGCTTATTTATTCAGATGTTGTGTAAATCAATTTTAAAAAACCTATGACTGGTTTTGTGGTTCAGGGTCACAGATAAGAAATTCAAACATGGTGTCAACAAGAAAATGATAATTTAGTTAATCTCATTCAAGAATTGATCCAAAGCGACTTTTCGGTTTGCATTGCTGTGCAACTTTGCATTGCTCTTGGTGCCTCTCTCTCTTTTTCTTTTTCTCAGTGGACCGGAGGGATCGTTAAGAGAAAGCACTGCAGCTGGCGGATGCGTTGCTGTTTGCATGCAGGTCTTTTTAAATAATGAATGAGGTGTGGTGCTGTCACACAGGCTTTTGCCTACTGTTAAACGCTGCACTGACGGCTGGCACAGTGACTTGTTAAAGTGTTAGAGGCCTACACCTCCGCCAGGAATTTATGAGGGTCTCCAGAAACTTCCACCGCTATCCATTCTGATCAAGGCCCACTCCAGTCACTCTCTCCCTCTCTCTCTCTCTCTCTCTCTCTCTTCTACCTCCAGTTTTTCCGCTGCCTTGTTCTGTTCCTCCATCTAACGCACCCCTCACTTCCTCTCTGTCCGTTTCATCCCTCTCCCAGGCTTCCTATAGTTTTCAAAAGTACGAACAGTCGTCCATCCATCGTCTTGGTGTGAAAGAAAAATAATCAGCTTTTCCCCGCTCATTACGTCGTAGACTTGCACACCACCGAAAGAGGGTTTAGCCCTCAAGGGTGTGGAAGTGTGATGGTCCCAGGGATGATGGGATGTGTTCGTGGACGAGCAGAACGTGTGAATGGTGTGAAGACCGGGTGTCATTCGGAACTGGATGGGAGGGGAGCTGTTGGCTTGCCCTTGTCTACCCCCCTCCATCCTGGAGAAATAAGGGTCAGGAGTCAGTAACAGCGGAGCAGCTAATAGAAGATTTATGACTCACTGAATATGCAGATCTGCTTGCTGTGATTGACCACGATCCACACGCTGCCCTTGGGTACATCTTTGCATTTAGAGCAAGAGAGAACGATAGGGGGATGACTGCTTGGGGGGGTCGCGGAGGAACGGAGAAAGGGAGAGAAAGTGCAAAAGGAGAGGACAATGGAGAGAAAAATGCACTGGCAAATCAGACAGCCTCTCATTTTCGAATAGTCCAAAGAAGCTCCGTCAGAAACAGCTATTAGTCATTTTTCCGGGGGGAAAAAATCTTCCCGTTTTTTTCCTTTGTTCTGTCTGCTCACTTCTTCCCTCATTTCAGGCAATTTGAACTCCATTTGCAAGAGTGCAGATGCCGCTCTGGAAAGCAGATGTGTTTTACTTTATTTGAAATATACATACAGGCATAATGCAGCTGAACCCTGACCGGGTCTCTGCCGTCATATAAGTGCTGGTAGTTTGCTGGCTCTCTGATGAATGTGTAGGTAAAAACCCAGCAAAGAGATGTCCGTACCGCTCGCCTGTCTAGATTGAGAGCACCTGAGATGGAGAAATTATATAGCGGTGGCCTGGTCTGCCAAATGAATAGGCATACTGACAAATTGAATTGAGTTGCATCAGAGGGCCTCCATTTAATCTCCTAAGTCTTTTTCGCCCATTAAAAGAGTCATTCAGCGCCCATCACGACTGCAGGTCCTGCCACCCTGCGAGCCACTCTTTATATTCTAGCTACTCATCTCTGCCATTTCAGCTTTGCGTCTGAGTGCAAGCTGTGTTTTAAAGTGTCTGCGTGCGTGTCCATTTGTGCAAGGTTTGATTTAATGATTTTGCGGTTGTGTAGATCTCCTCCTTCTTCACAACTGTTACATACAATATGTCTGCAGCAGAACGTATTAAATGTCCATCGGTAGCCTCGCATGATAATAACATTGGTGGTTTAGGAGACTGAGGAGATGGAATTATTAATGGGATGACGTTTACCATATACATCCATGATGATGTGATACTACTTCCTTAATTGAGTGTTAAGTTTCAGACCATGATGAAAAATGGATCATAAGTGGGTTTGTGACTAACACTTTAAGGGGGAATTGTTTACCTGTCCATTGACATGCATGATGTTTCAGTGCCCCCTTCTGGTTAGACATTAGAACACCTGTACATCCTTTGAATAGCAAATAGGTAGTGCTTGACAAATTTTGACCCATTTTGTTGGTATTTTATCATGCAAATCAATAAAAACCCAGTGAATTAATTTCAAGTTTTGTTGAATTTAGCTTAATTTTTTTGCATGTAAAATTATGCTGCAAATATTATATATATGCGATATTTTTGTTACTTTTTATTGTAAATGCTATATTTACTGCAATTTGCTATTAAAAAAGATGAAAATAAGAGCAAATGCAGGATACATGAAAAAGGGTCCACTTCCTTTCCCATCCTCTTAGAAAAGTGTCCCTTCCTCGTCTTCTCTCCTAATGGAGACAATATGAATTGCTCTGACATTTATCTTACACTAACAGCATCTCTGATTCCTTACAGCTATAAAAGTCCAGCAGGTAAAGTTTATGTGGGTGTCTTAAGTGTATTACAAAGCATCTTTACAAATTGCATTAGTGAGTCATTGCCTTCTCTATGTTTTCAAACTGTCTTGATACTCCATGCAGGTGATAAACACGCCATACTTCCAGTTTCATCACTTGGCAAAGGAGACTAGATAAACCTCTCTAATGCTAGTTGTAACTCTAAGACTGAATATATATATTTTTTTTTCATGCTGTTTGTTTTTTAAATGCTCCTCTCTCCGCCCAAATTTAAAAGCTGCTGTCAGCTTGAAGAAAGAACTCGGGGCTAAATTGGACTCTTCCCATGTCAAAAAGTGACAAGACTTTCAGTTCATGGACGTCGCCATCTTTGATATTACTTCGGTCAATGTCGCTATGGTTACTGGTAGGAATACAAAAATGCAAAAAAAAAAATTTAAAAAACAACTGAAAGCTGCTGTGTCTGTGAACGAGACATTTCGAGACTCAAGTAAAGTAAGTAAAGAAAATATGGTTGTCAATCCCAAATACCGGTTTGACAACCGTTTGACAACCGTATTCTGCTGCTGTCTGAACTCAGCCTATTTTTCCGAATAAACTCTTGAACTCTCTCCATATATATATTCTTCTTAGATCATCGTTTTTCATACATTTTTAAAAATATGTAATTCAAGTAAAGTAAAAATAACAATAATCTAATTGATCTTATTTATTTCGTTTTGATATTTTGACTAGAAAATGTGAAGTAAATGATTTTTCTCCCAAATGGTTTCAAGGGTTCAAGGTAGACTTTATTGTCATTTCACTGTATACAGGTATACAGGGAGACGAAATGGTGAGAGCTCTGGATCTACAGTGCAGACGTACAATAGTGCAATAGTACGGATTAGACTTTTATAGACATTGTACAAGAAAATAACAAGAACAGTGCAGTAAGTAGTGGTGTATAAATTGGTTTTTCATGTGTTATAGAGAGTAAAAAAGTGCTATCTGACAAAGCATTTAACCTATGACTTTTGTTTGTTTTTTTTTGGCTTCTGTTGGTTGTGTGTAAAACTCACATGTGTGTGATATGATGCTCTCCCTCCCTTGCACTGTGTGTCCCTTAAAACGTGAATGTGGCCCATAGGAGCCACCATGGGAGTTCTGACGAGCATGCTTTGATAATGTGTCAGAGCAAATTAGCTTCTGTGTGGAGGTGCCTTGGCACACAAAGCCGCTTCCGCTCCTGCCATCACCCCGCATATGTGCACAAGATTATAATTAATAAGCAGGCCCGTCAATCACACTTTAATAATAATAATTTAGCATTTAGGGGGCAGAGTGAGGTTATTGGCATCTGTGCCTTTGATGTGGAATATGAGCTGGCTAATAGGAAGGCGGTGAGGCAGAGAGGAATGGAGAGGGAGGAATACTTGCCCCATTCAGCATCTGGATGTGTCTCTCAAAATGAGCTGGAAGCTTATGTGAGATGGACACATCTGCAGCAATCCATTTTGGACACTTACAACCTATTTTTTTGCATATGCTGTATATAAGGTCTGCTTTATTACTCTTTTGGTTGCAATGGGTTGTGAGGGAATGATTTATTAAAGTCAGTTGCGTCCCTCAAATTTGATTGGTCATGCTGTGTTCCAAGAGTACTGATTTGTCTGTAATTTGCCCAGTTACTTCATAATACCACCGGATGGCAACAGATGGCTTGTTCTTTGAATATTTTTGTTCAACCAAATCGTTTAACTAAACCAGTGTTAATTCAATAATGCAACAAGTGAGTGTCTTTAGGTGAACTTGAATCATTCACTTGACTGATTTGTTGATTTCAATCTAAAACATTAGTGTTTCAATGCATAGTGTTGCTATGAGAAGCTCAATCTTGTTTGGAGGTATTTTTGGAGGTCCAAGCAAACATGGACAAAAGCTGGCCATACTGTAATTAATATGTACCTAAATCAATATTTGCTTATTATTTGAGCAGTTAACAATGGTTTTAGGCACTTGCGATCAATAACAATCTTTTTAGAAAATAAATTCAGGACATTCTAAAATGCATAAAGGTACACTATGTAACTTTTTTGGTACAAAATTAAATAGTCAATACATGTTTATATTTAAATAGTCAATACAACACAATACAACACCAATACAGCTTCTACACTGAATTTTGGTCACATCCTAAACCAAATTTAGCCAAATATCAAGGTCTTATGACGTTGTGCACCTGCTGGGAGAGTTTATTGTTTCATGAGCAGTAGAATAATGCCTGTATTTTTAATTATGAAAGCAGCCAAGTAATTTCTTGATATA
>JAUCMU010000024.1:22331594-22336594 GCA_032275025.1 Enteromius treurensis | reverse complement strand
GTTTTATAGAGAGACGAGAGACACACCAATGAGACAGAGAGTGTACAAAGAATGCAAACAAAATATGAAAACAGGACACGGTTAAATATTCTGATATGATAAATACTTGATTGCTATCTACACAAGCAAAAATATGAAACATGTAGATGATAAACAAAAAGACAGGCCAGAAACCTGATGGTCAGGATTGCCCAGAGGCCTGATATTATTAAATTTCTTCGCCTCTCTTCATCCTTCTTCTCTTCAATTTCAAGGTTACGCACACTGACCTGCAGTCAATTTCAGATAGTTTTCGAACCTTCTCAAAGTGGCGGTCTTAATATGTCGGTATCATCTTGATCATGCCTGATCTGAGGCTCCACCTTTAGCTGCCCGTGATATCTGATTTTAGTATTTTTGGTGCATCGATAAAAAATCTTACAGAAAAAAATGCTTTGCAAAATATAACATTTGAAAAATGAATCATTTTTTGGTCAATGATCCTTTTAATGTGATAAAATACCTATTTGTTTGTAACTTACAATATTTTAAAATAAATGCATTTTAGAATGTATCAGCACTGTAGTGTGGTGATAATGCTTTGCCTGTTTTCTTATAGCATTGCTTTGCTGACATTGTAAAGTGCTGATGTTTATTTTATTTTATTTTTGAATGCCATGCACAATGTCCCCACCTGACAGTTCTCACTGAAATAGGTGTCCTGAAATCACACCTGTCTCTTTGACAGCTCTAGGCCTGCAAACGGGTGGGAAAAACAGTCAGCAAACAGCCCATACTTGTTTGTTTATTTATTTAATTTATTTACTTTTGACAATCAGAAATGTTTTCAGGCTTTTTGTTTACACTTCAATGACTGACAAAGCCCTACATCTCACTTTTTTTTTTATCACAACTCATCTCCTACTTTGGATATGTAACATGGTGTGTTTGTAGTTCTCATATAGTGCCTAATAGTTGCAGTGCCTAACGGTAGCAGTGGTGTTTGTCGCCTAGCACTCATGCTAAATAGATTATCTTTGTCTGTTAAGGAAAGGACGTGACATGTGGCCAGGTATGGTTTCCCATGCTAGGGATTTGTGCTTTGTATTTAACCCATCCAAGTGCAGTGCACACACACAGCAGTGAGAAGTGAACAACCACGCACGCACACACACACACACACAGAGCAGTGGGCAGCCATAGCTGCAACGCCCGGGGAGCAATTGGAGGAACGGTGCTTTGCTCAAGGGTCTCACCTTATTCACTCCCCCCACCATACCTGGGACTCGAACCCACAACCTTTGGGTCCAACTCCCTATCCATTAGGCCACAATTGCCCCCTTAACGTGTCTGTCATAAAGTTCACTAGCTCTGGCCTATTTCTGATGGACATTTTAAAGCGTTTGAGTTCTCTGTTCATGCAGCAGTTTCCTGGTCCTTGGCTTTATGATGCAGTAACTCGATCAGGCTTTTTTGTGAAACACAAAGCATCCAGACAATGCAGGTTTAAACACTGTGCTTCAGCAAAAAAAAAAAATCCTTGAGTGACTGCAGAAGAACTAAACCTATTAAGCACGTTGTGTTGTCTATTGCTGGAATGCAATATTGTAATTTTAAAATGTCTGAGCCATGTTGCAGAGGAAACAGGTTCAGATCTGTTCTGTATGTACCATTTACACTCGTACCACAAAAACTGTAAATACAAAATGTAATTCTATTTGACATATGACATTAACCCCCAGTTTCACAGACAAGGCGTACGCTAGTCCCGGACTAAATTCCATGTTTGAGCTGTCTCAGATGAATATATCTTGCTCTGACATATCTTAAAACATGTCAGTGTCATTGATCTGTGTTAAATATCTTAATTTAACTAATGCCTTAGTCCTGGCTTAAGCTAAGCCCTGTTTGTGAAACTGGGCCTAAAGCTGTTTGATCTTAAATCCAACAGTTATTAACCAATTGCATATTTAAGGCAGTCCATTCAGTCTGTTTGTCTTGAGTAGATATTGTACATTATTGAATGAGTGGCATATACCTGTGTATATACGATTATGCATGTGTGTTTGAAGGTATTGATGCAAAAGCATGAATCTGTTAGTGTATATGTTTTGTAGTATGGTAGGGATAATTGGATCATTCAGGGGAAAGAACAAGTTGATGGACAGCAGTTTAACAAGACAAAGATTGCACAAGATGGGATTTCAAAGAGCAGAGAATCTATAGCCGCAGGAGTTAAGACAGCGCTGGTCACGGGCTGCCAGCAAGCGCCTGGCACTCGGCCCATCTCCTCTATTAGAGGAAGAGTGGCTTACAACTACAAAACTGAGAGGATGTGCTATTTCTCACTTCAACAGAAGAGACCACAGAGCGCTGAGCCACAATCAGATGTAGCATACACCAGAGAAGACATTTCAAAGTGTCCTTCTAAGGAATGTGTCCAGATTTTTATGTTCACACCTGATGGCCACCATTTAGGATAATTAGGAATGAGGATTCGTGATGCATTACTTTAAGTGTCCGTGTTAACTAATTAACAATTAGCTGAGTCTGCCGCTGTCAGAAAATGTATTTCTGAAACATTTACTTCTACATGTCTGTGGGAATATACAGTAGGAAGTTATAACTAATAGTGTGTTTTCAGTCCAACAACATGAATATTTTGATATCTGTTAATAACATTGAATAAAATATTATAAATGAAGATATTAATTAGGGTTGCTTTATCAAAACATTACAATTAAGTGAACATACAATAAGAGGGATTTTAAGTACTTTAGTCTGAGCAGATGTTGACTTTTTTTTCTATGCAATATAAGTCAAAATGGTATTTATTTGATAGTCAAAAACTGGTAATTGTCATATGTTTATCAGCTCTTAGACATCTGCTAAATAATGAGCATTAATTTCTATATTTTTAAGATATAACCTAGCTCAATACAGACAGCATATTTAAAATTACCCTCTTTTTTTTATTTTATATATTTATTGTGATCATAACTCTTTTATTGAGGTTTCTAGATTCTGGCGTGTTTGAGTTTGTCTTTATGGTTTGTGTGTGGTTTATTAGTAATAACAGTAGATGGCAGCATGGCTTAGCATTAGAAAGGATGTAAATTCCTCATCCATGATCCATGTTCCTCTGCCAAATGGTAAGATTCCCCAGGGCTACATGGGAATCGCAAAGTATGATGTCATCTGAATGGCGAATGGAAAAAAAAGCTGGATTCCTAGATTCCTGTTCTATCTATTCCCTCACAATTCTAAATGAAATCATTGTGAACGATCAATGCCAGTGTAATGTTATTAAGGAGCATTAGCATAAATTTTATAATTTCATTGCATTTTTCTCCTTTTTCTTACAGGAATGTATAGGAAAAATGGTTTAAAGGAGGAGTAATTGAATCAGAAGGGCACAATTGATTCAGTAATGTTGGCTGCAGGGTGGGCTGACCGATTTCATATCCTGCCAGGAGAGTTTTAGACTGACTTTTATGGCATTGCTCAGCTTTAAACCATCATAAATAAGCAGTTTCACTCCCTTTAAGCTTTCAATGTGATTGATTTCACCCAGTGCTTCATTTGTCATTTTAAAGTGGAACAATTTGACATACAATTCAGGGAACAGTTGCTTTAGTGCAGTTTAGTTTCTATTATAAAAACAAATATCATATAATATTAGTCATGATTTGATGTAGGCCTACTCTCTAAGCACTACAGCACTGATGAATTGAAGTTCAAGACTTGGTGAATGACTAGACCATTTTTCACCCAAACGTAAACACAATTATTTGGATGTATTTACAAATTACAGGACTGCTCAGTTTAGAGGGCATAACTGGAATAAAGTGCTTTGTTTTGTGTAGTTTTGTTTAGTTTTTTTCAGTCTAACCACACCACGGATGGAAAAATTAGGTTGATTTTCAACAGTGCGCTGGTTTTAGGGCAGACAGGGAGTTGGAGACATAGCCAAGAGTAAAAATCGAATACATCTCAAAATTCCAGGTTAAGAGCACCAAATCCCAGACCTCTCCTTACAATGTTTCTATCATCTGTTGGGTGGATCCAGGTTGGAATGCCGGTTTCAGGCCAGGGTGGAAGAAAGTAAGCCGGCAGCTGTGGAGTGATGGACCATTATCCCAGATCAAAGCAGGGCTCAGCAGAAACGGCACAAGAAAACACACTAATCCTGCTATATTAGGTAAATATGTGCTTGACATTAAATACAGGCTTATGGAATATTGAAATGCTCACATAATGATAGAAGTCTTTAAATCATGTGCGTGTTAAACTTACCTAATCCCTTACCCATGGCAAAACAGTAACAAGTGGCTTGTGGCTTTTATAAAACAGTTTCAACTGCAATATTATATGACTGAAGTGACACTGCCATGGTAAACAATTCTTCTGCTGTGGGGTTGTTAGTCAATAGTATGCTGTTGTTGAAGCCATCAGATCAATTTTTTAAATGAAAACTTCACCGTTTTTAAATCTTCCACTATGTTCTTCCCTCAACTTAGACGAGTTCATACATATCTCTCCCATCTCAGTGTACTTAATCGCTGTTGCATACGACACGATGATGTTAGCGTTTAGCTTAGCTCTATTTATTCCTTGGGACCCAAACAGGCACTTTGCAGCACTTCGACTTGGGTGCAGTAATAGCAGTGTTGGGCAAGCTACTTAGAAAATGTATTGAGCTAAGCTATCAGTTACTCTACATTGAATTAAGCTTAACTACACTTAAGCTACTACCCTGAAAAATGAAGCAAGCTAAGCTACAGCAACATGGTAAAAGTAGTTTACCTCATCCAAGCTATTTTTTAATTGAACCAATTTTAAATCAGTGCTACTTTAGTGATGAAAAATGTCATTCAAACGGACCGGCACGCATAATTGTGCAATTATTTATTTAACAATTGTTCCAAACCAATTTGGCAACAAAAACTAACATAATAACAAATGGTGTCGAGAGTGTGTATGTATTGTAATCTGAATGCATGCATATGTGTAACTCAGTG
>JAUCMU010000024.1:22302010-22316103 GCA_032275025.1 Enteromius treurensis | reverse complement strand
TCTTTCCCATTCTGACATTCAGTTTGGAGTTCAGGAGATTGTCTTGACCAGGACCACACCCCTAAATGCATTGAGGCAACTGCCATGTGATTGGTTGATTAGATAATTGCATTAATGAGAAATTGAACAGGTGTTCCTTATAATCCTTTAGGTGAGTGTATATATTCATTCAGCGTGCATGCTGTTTTTCATACATTGGTCTAAATGGATGAATCGCATGTGAAGATTGGACTTGATATGTTTTAAGATTTACATTGGAATGAATAGGCTTTCAGAATCCTTAGTGTCAAAACTGTTCAAATATATGTGAAAATTCTGCATACATGTATATAAAATTATCTCCCTGTGTACATGTACACAGGGAGGTATTTTTTATACACCACCTAAATAACCTTTAACACAGACAGCAGACTGTCACTTATGAGCGTTCATGAGAATAATACGCAGCAAGGGAGCTCACAATTTTAAAACAGAGCTAATGTGTTCTTATATCCTCTCTCTAGAGTGGTTTCTCTGTGTTCCCAACTTGTCATTCATTCTGAACTTTCTGTTCTGTGCCTGAGGAAGAGGAGAATGATAAGGAGGAAGAGGTGATTAGGAGGCTTGTCTGAAATGGCAGCAGGTAGTTGGGGAGGTGAGGCAAAATTACCTCCCTGTGCCACCCACAGAGACTGAACATGACAACTGCTGTCATATCTGCAGGACCTTTCCTCTAAGCTCTTCCAGGAGGACACCACCATAAAATGTCACGTCGTTTCCTTCTCCTGTCCACCTTCAAACACCTCAATATTCTGTCCTGAGGGGGAAAACCCAGACGTAGGAAGACAAGGAGGGAAAAATGGAACCCAAACAGCCTAAGGTTCAACCCATTTATGATAGAAAAACAGAATTCTAGATTAATAAATAAAAACTCTCGTCAAAGCAATTCACTTTTAAAACTGTGGAAATACTCGCATCTCAAGGACACCATATGAATCATAATGAGTCAGAACTCCATCTACTATTCATTGCACTGTAAGGCATAATGCAGCAGTTGATCTGTGTAGACGTTTAGCAGGACTTGTGCAGTGATTATGGATTAATTCTTGGCACATTGTCTTCTCTCTGTTTTGTACTGTGGCACTCGCATAGTTGTGACTAAAAAGAAGGATTGACTATTCTGAACCACAAATGTTTGGCCAGGACTGCGGGAAAGATGAAAGCATAGCTGAGTCTTTTTGAAAGAGTCGTTGGGACTTTGCCCAAGTGGGTTTCTGTAAGGTTGAGGTCAGTTTTATTATTCTTATGTATTTAGACTTTTTCTCAAAGACTTAAGTTGTGACTCAAGTTAATATAGCCTGCCTCGTATGTGACTCTAGCATGCAGTGTTAATATATGTTTTCTTTCAGGCAAATACAGTCAGAGTTATATTAAAAATTGCCCTGACTCTTCCGAGCTTTATAATAATATTTAAGCAGTAAATAGTGATCGTGATTTTAAAGCCCAAAAAAGTGCATCCACAATAAAAAGTAGGCCTACTCCAAATGACGAGATGTGTTTATATCCATATTTAAAGCTTAAACCATAAACCATAATCTCTAGCTCTCATTAAATGTACTTTTAGGGACGAGAGAGTGGTGTTCTAGCAAATCGCGTGGGATGTAGGCATAGGCTATCCCTTTAATATTACAAATTATTAATTAAATAATAATCATTTATTATTTAATCTGTTATGTCATATGTGTGAGCTGCAGTATTTATATTTATATAACTAGTAATATGGCTTATACTCTATGTAACTGTAAACTCCACATTTCATGCTAAAGACATCACGGCTAATTAAAGTGTTAAGATCTGGTGTTACAAAAGTACTAAATTTAGCCGTAATTTCCTTGGTTTCTGTATTCAGTGCAAATGAAATCGGTGTGTGAAGTGGAGGTGTAAAGAGAACACAGAGATGTGCTACTGCAGGTGCGAAGGATCAGTGCAATTCCACGTTTTAAACGGGAGACCTGACTCTCTCTGCACTTTTTAGGAAACACCTTCAGTTTAGCTCTTATGCTGCAAGACATGCTGAAGGATGTGGCATCTCTGCAGGAGATTTTGTTGACACTGTTTGAGCAGAGGCAGCTCTTCCTCATGTCGAAATGAATCACTGCTGGACTTGACATGATGTCTGAGCCACACAGCTTGATTAATCAGTGCTGAACTTTACTTCACCTGTGGATGAGTTAAAATCTATATTTTTCTAATTCTCACAAAGCTGAAGGATATGTGCTCATTTTACAACTGGCAGACATAGAACCTGAAACAATTTGCCAAACAACAGGCTACTGTACTATTGATTTCCTACTGAATCCAATACTGGATTGTTTTTTCCCCTTGGGATCTTCATCTCTCACAGGTCTCTGGCAATGTATAATGAGCCTGACGCAAGGGCACCGAGATCAGGGCTGCACAGTTCAGATTGTCTGCGAGTGTAATGTACCATCAGGACCAGACATCCTGGAGCAGAAGTCACATCACAGTGAGCTCAGAGCGCAGCGTTGTGCGTTACTGTGTGTAATTAAAGAAAATGTTTTTTATAAATGTGTATATCAGACTTTCAGAAATGTGCACTGGTCAGGCTCAGACAATAAGAACGAATTGCAGGAACAGTGCTGTTTAAATTCACATGCTGTCTGCTTTTTTCAAAAAAATATTGCTAATGATGTTGTGGTTTTGTCCACTAAAATGATGTAATTTCCTGTGGGATGATTAAGGTGTTGGATTTAGAAGAAGAAAAATGAGAAACAAAAAAATTGATCATGGTATTAAGGACACTGGAAAAGTCTGTAGAGCACTCATCATTTTTGCTATACTTAATATTTAAAATGTTTTGTTTGAAACATTACAATTAAACAAAAGATATGAAATAGACCCACAATGATTTGTATATGCATGACTCATTAGATTTCATCACTCTTCCAATAAAATGTGAAGTATTCTTGACCCTGTGCATCTGTTTTCTAATAAATCAGTGTACAGATGTGTTTGTTATAGGACCATATCGGTTGCAGGTAACAAAGCACAGGTTTTGCTCTCTGTCTGCTTGAGTAATGTTGTTAATGTGCCACACATGCTATTGTGTAATGAGAAAAGGCAATGAACGAGAAGAGTGAGAGAGAGAGAGAGTGGAGAGAAGTGGCCTGAGGAAGTCATAGACCTCTGTGCCCTTTAACAGAAGGCTGTTATATTCGCTGTAGGCTTCGCACATGGCTCTGCCCTCACTTCTATCACATCCCAAAGTGCTCTGAATGATTTGCTTTGCCATTATAAGTTATATTATCAAAGATGAAGAAAATATGAATAATTGTGCCCATCTTGCAAAATGCGTTGCCACAATGCCAAAGTGTTGTACAATAAGGTGTCATTTCTTAACATTAGTTCATGTATTAATTAACATGAACGAACAATGAACACGACATGTATTACACTCTTTATTAATTGTTGTCAATGTTAGTTAATAAAAATGTATTTGTTCATTGTTCGTGATAGTTGACAGTGATTTCACTTGTAATTTTAATAATACTTTAGTAAATGCTGAAATTAATATTAACTGATATGAATAAATGCTATGTACTGAAATATTCCTTCTTAGTATATGTTAAATAATGTAGTTACTAATGTTGGACCGGATACATGTTAACTAACCTTATAGTAAAGTGTTACCATTATTACTTATGTATACAGTATACCTAAAGTAAAGCAGCTTTTCTTATTTAGAAAATATTTATACTATTTTTTTTTTTTTTGTCTTACTTTTTGCAGCTGTGACTAAGAATAAACCACACAGTTTCACTGACAGATTCACAGATTAAAATACATGTTCTCACTTAGCTTGCAGTAGTTCTGCATTTGAATTAGCACTTCATCAAACTAAATAAAAATAAAAGGTAAGATAAGACATAAATCCTGACTTTATTGTGTGTTACCATAAATACATTTAGCAGCTAATTTTTTATAACCACAACAGCAAAGTATTTTAGTTTTTATGTTGATCAGGTACAACAGGACAGCTCAGTAGTTTCTTGTACTCTTTCTTTCCCGTTTATCAGGTTCAATGGGACGATGGAGGAAAAATGTATAACATTTATAGACCTTTGGATTATTTTTATACAGGAATGCTAGCTTAGTCCCAAAAACATTTAGGGGCAATTACTCGGACAGGGTTTAAGACTAGTCCTAGATTAAAATAAATGTTAATAGCTATCTAAATTGGAAAATGGCTTGCACTGAGATATCTTAAAATACATTATTGCCATTGTTTGGTCTTAAAATGCTCACAGAAAATGTATTTTTGTAAGACATGTTTCTAAAAATTATTAAATGTCCTAAGTTAGCAAAGGTCTAGTCATGGCATAATCTAATTCCTATCCGGGAAACCGGACCTTAACGTGTGATCCCCTGGCTCTCTGCTGCAGTTCTATATCTTTATTGTCCAAGCAGCATGTCCATATTAAGCATGCACAATATTCCATGCCGCTGCAGCCCATAGCTTTTAATGCTCTACATTATTTCTGCATCTGCTGCATGCAGTAAAATATGCCTTTAAATCCTTCACTGACACCTGCGTTCCCCTCTCTCGCTCTCACATTACCATGGCAACCAGAGCAGCTTTCCACCCAGTCACACAGAGAAAGCTGGAATCTGTGCCTCTGTTTGTAAAGTTCACACTCTGAACCCAGTCTCCATTTAATAGGGTTTTAGACAGAACACGTAATTCAAGTGCACTGTTCACCTAATATGGTTTGGACCACAAGGTATGTACTAACTGCTGTTTATGTAGTTTATGTAGGAATTCATAACCATTATTGTGCAGCTTTACAGGTGGTGTAAAATAGAAAAGAAAGAGAAAAATCTTTGCCATTGGTTAAGAGGAGCCCAATGGGCCAGTGTTTTAAACATGAAAATGGCTGGGAAAAAAAGTTGACTGACTTTCTACAAACACTTAGTATACTTGTTTGGTTCCTTCTAAGACTAGACCCCTTTTCTATCTTTTTTCTTTTGCCTTTACTCTTAAGTCTAACAATAACACTTTGAAAGAGTTACCTTTAGAATTGTCATACATTTCATACATTATTGTACTGCATTTTTGCATAAATAATTTTTTTTTTTAATTTAATTTCAATTTCCCTGCCCCTACAAAATCTATTTTTAATATATACTGAATTGTTTATTTGTCTGTCACATGGTCGCTTTGAATGATTTTCATTAAGGGTTTTTTTTCCAGCGAATATTGATTAATAGCCTACTTGTTTAACGGTAATGAATCTGATTGGCTGATTCACATGGTTACCACACAGCAGCAAAATGGTAGTCAGTCATGTATTTGAGATTGACAACCGTATTTTCTTTACAGGTGTAAGTCTTCAAATGCCTCATTCACACAACTTACAGTTGTGTTTAGAATTTTGTCTGTATGCACATGCAACGGGAGTCAAGCCCGCATTCCTTACCAGTAACCATAGCGACAGTAATCTAAGTAATATCACAGTCCAAAAAACTGAAGGTCTTATTACTTTCTGTCACGACAAGAGTACAATTTAGCAGCGAGTTCTTTCTTCAAACCTTCATTAACCAACAGCAGTTTTAAACGTGTGTGGAGATTTGAAACTGGACAAAACTGACGGGAACGGTTCTGACGAGATAAAACTTTAAGATGACACAGCTTATTTCTCCTTTACTGTAAGTTACCGAAAACACAGATAAAAACACATAGCGCAGAGCAGCTCTATAACGCGACAGACAACTAGTTGTCCAGTCTTGTTCCGTTCACACAGCGCCTGTGTTCTAAGAATGCGGTTGTAAGTCCTGAAAATGGAATGCGTTGTCACACCCCTAAATAACCTAACAGTGTGTGAACATAACCGTATTAAGGACTCAAATGCTGGACTTACAGCTGTATTCTGCTGATGTGTGAAGTGGCCATGTGTTACTTCGACTTTAGTCTTTTATTACCTTTTATTAGCATCTTTCCCCTTACTAGCCTACATTTGTATACATACAGTGAAGAATATGCTTGTCTATACTGTAAGTGAACAGGTTTATAGATATAACTGTATGACATAAACCCAATCCTGAAGGCCAGTGACCCTCACTTCCCTGATGTCTCCATGGACTTCCTCTGTTAGTGTTAGACTCTTCTGGACAGGCACAGCGAGATTTGTGCTATTTAGTCAGCTATAAATACAGCAAGATCGATTGATTGAATATGTAAGCCTTTGTCTTCACACATATTTGCGCTTGGTGTTGTGCTAAGGAGGTAACACGTCTGTTTGAAAGACAGAGGAAACATTTCTCTCTTTGACATGTTGACAAACCGTCTCATATGTCCATGTACAGCTGTTCACTTTTCCCCAAAGAATCTAAAGTAGGACATCACACATAAATGCCATGTTTCCAGACAGCCTTCTGGTCTTCACACATCCTTAGCCATTTTTCCAGTATTTCAGCTTTTTTTCTTTTTAGTCTCCCATACTGTGGAAGCACTAAGCGCTTCGTTCTCTGCTGCAGGCTTTCTGCCAGAAGGAACTGATAGTTCCCGCTCCAGATCACTGTGCTCCTCTGAACAACCTTTCCTTTTGGACTATTTGAAGGCCGTTCACGTCAAGCAGACATCTGGTGTCCAGGAGCAGATACAATGGGGTTGTGAAAATCCTTCGTTAAAATGTACATCATTCTGGTTTATCTGTGTTTATGGTGGTTTGAGCAGGTGTTTGGATCATAACAAGACATTTTCTATTAAGACAGGGTTGGTATGCGTGTGTCAAGCTGTACAGGAAATGATGGTTCCACTTCTGTGCTGTTGCTTATGGTTTCTTTCCATCCTGCAGGATCATTAAATACAGTGATTTATAGCCACCCTAATGATATAGATTGAAACCGACATTACATTTAGTCGTATAAAAGTAGAAAGAAGAGGGAAATGAGGGTATAACAGACAACTTTGTCGATTTTGCTCATAAGGAATCAGGTGTGCTTCCTGTGTAAATCACATTTCCTCCAGTGTTGTGTGAATTTGCGGAGCCCTGAAGTAATTCATCTAAATTTAGGCAGATGACAGCTACGGCACTGGGATATGAGCTACACTGTTTGTTCTCCCTCCTCCCCCTTCCCTCATATATGCAGAAAAACCTTCTCTTTGTGGGCTGTTAGCTGAATTTGCTACATAAAATAAGAGGTAAGCCCCTTGCACCTTTCATAATGAATTATATTACCACTTTCAGACAAATTGCTTGTATGGTCACAGCTTTCCTTGTGGGTAGTGTTATTGGCGGAGGTATAATTGATCTTAACTTATGATAAAGGCCATTCTGTGGCTGGGTAGCCGGAAAGAGCTGATTGGATATTGCTGTTAGGTGTTGTTAGAGATGTGGACGAGTAAGATCACACTAAGCCCACTGCTCAAGCGTTCCAGATACAAATGGAAACGTAATGACAACAATATATCAGAACTGGAAAAGCATAAGCCACCGAACACATTAGCATCATAAAAATCTCCCTAAGGATAGCTGGAGCAATAAAGCTTTTATATGTTGTCCCGGGACCTGCTTTCCTATTGCTTTTGCACCAGGAAAAGGTGGTCAAGAAGCCCCCCTCCAAAGAAGGACTGTTTTTGCTGTGATGTCAGTGTATAATGTTATTTAAAGTTACTTGATATAATTTAGTTTTTCTCTAATCCATAAAGCACTTTTACACAATACCTTAGATTCAGCATACTTTTATTACAGTATGCAGTTTTTCAAGCACACAAGAAGGGGTATGAAACTCACCAGTGTAGGCATAATAATGCAAGCTAGTGCGAACAAATACAGTACATGCTGTTTTTCTGAATGAGACTGTAAACTGATTTCCATACATGTTATGCCTAAATAATGTATCCGCTTTCCATAGTTTTCATATTTTCTATGCTCAAAATATTTATTTCATGTGTGATACATGTGACTGGTGTCAGGCATGTACATTAAATAAAGTACAACAATTTTTAGATTGATATTTAAATAATCTAATCAGCACTCTTTAGAGGTAGGTTAGATGCATACGATTACACTGATTGCACATTCTTTTATGCAACAAAAACTAAATGCCATCAAATAACATTGTCAATGGCATATGGTATGGATAATATATTTTCATCCAATTCCTTTTATGTTATGACATAATAAATACAAAATAGATATTTGATCATTTACTTAGACATTATAAATTGGTTTTCTTTGCTGTTCCTCACGGCAGTCTAGATGAAGTATGAATGGGCATTATTATGTAATTGTAGGTGGTGATGTGATAATGTACTTGTGATGTCATAACCGTGCTGGTTTATGAATCAGCCATATTTGCAGCCTAGTTTTCCATAAATGGTCTGGTTGGACTAGGGAGGTAGGTTTTAAAAACCTCTCTCTCTCTTTTCATTCATTTTTTGTGTTCCGAAACAAATATCCCTGAACCATGTAAATTGATGCTTGTTCTTATTCCTGTGAATTCACATGAAAAAATACAGCCATTGGGTGCCTGCTGACAGATCAGCCTGATAAATGCTCTTCCCTCTATACCGGCTGTGTAAATAGGTCCTAACCAATAGCCAAAGTCAATTTCTCAAGGGTGGTCACGCATTTGGATCAGATCTCATTCCACATAATTCCCTCTCTCCGGAGTGAGCATTTTCACCATGCCCAGCCCTTAGTTTATTAACCTTCAGATTTGCTGCATAAGCCGTTTCCTGGGCAACCACTCCTCTACTCTTTTTCCAGTGCCCATAACGCTTGCTCATTCTTAATATGCCTTGAGCATTGTCCTATCAACCTAGAGCTGTTAGCAGAGAATTTGATGCAGTATAATAGAAGTATACTTTTTGTTTGTTTGTTTTTGCCGTTCAGTGCTAATTGGCTTTAACGATTGGCTCCAAAACCATTGCTCCATAATGAGTTATGCTTCATTATGACATTATGACTAAGAATTGCTTCATTACGCTTTTATGATATTATGTTTATTAAACCGTATTCTCTACATGATCATACTCCCATCTTATTTCTCATTTTTATGGGCTCCTGTAAAGTTCTGTCACACCAGTAAAAAAAAGTCTCTATACCGTTTATTGGATTTTGTGGGACCTCTAGAGATTCAGCCAGCTGTGATAGATGCTGAAGTTAAAAGATGTAACTTCATTCTAAAAAATCAATTTCTATAACTCATATGGTTATATTGGATCTCTACTTTCAGTCGCACTAACTGTGAGATGGGAGAAATGTGTTTTGATTCCAGTCTGATATAACGTTTTTGAAAGATTTTAAACTACTATCCAATCATTGAACAATGCATGGGATTCTATAATCGAAAATGTTTGATTATTTTTTTTTGTTTTGTGGTTTGGTTCTTCAGTGACTGTATGTTTTATGGTACTTGCTGTTTAGATGTCTGTATACTTTTTAGGATGTACTGTATTAGCAGACTGTCGGAAGACTTTAGTAATGGGAAGATTGCAACAGCTTGTTCTTCTTCATTCATTTTTGCATTCAGCCTTGCTATAAAAGTTACTTGCTGTAACCAGATTGGCTATATTTAAATGGTGTTATTTCCATTAACATGTTAAGACCTCATAGCAGACCCTTTTCCCTGTCATATTCAGCCTGCTAGCGAGGACTCTTGATTTCACACCTTGTGGAGCGGATCATGTCCTGCACATTTTTATGCTGAGATGTTTAAAAATAAGTGTTAGAATTAGTGTGTGTCTTCACCTTTGCATTTGTGCATTGGTACGGTTGAGAAACCAACTGAATCTTCTCAAAGCACTGCGGTGTGAGGGTAATTTTTCCCTTAGAAGGCAATGTTTTAAAGGAGTGGAGGGTACAGAGAGAGCATAGGTAATAAATCCTAGTCTCGTAATGACATTTATACTCCAACTGAAGACCTGTGTTTTCACTCTTACTTCTCCAGAGAAAAGTCTGTTTGAATAGGACATTTATGAAAAAACTTGTTTTGTTTTCTGCCATACACATTCTCTATGCCAGGATGTCAGGAATTATGAATAATTTTTTATTAGGTTGAGCACAAACTGTTTGCAATGTCATCACATTTTGTGTGATATGTTCAAATCTGGCAGGTAGATGTCCTGCTTGGCTTCACATATTTAACTGATGACACTGCACAAAAATAAATGTATTTATTCTCAATGAAATCTGAGAGCTTTCTGACCCTTTATAGACAGCTATGTAACTACAACCTTAAAGCCCCAGAAATGTAGAAAGGACATTGATAAAATAGTCCATGTGACATCAGTGGTTCAACCTTAATTTTAAAAAGCTATCAAGGAAAAAAATGGCATGTTTTTGTTTTAAACATGTGAAAAATCATGCCAAAAAACATTTAGTCAAAGGTATACAAATTAAATCAATAGAAATAAATGTGTGGGGGATGAGGGTGGTGGGATATTCACATGTGAGCACCAATACAAGCACACACACCCTCCCACCACACACTCAAACACAATCATGCACACATATATGCACTCATACAGTAAACATGTATACATGCCTACAGTTTAAAAAAATGTAGGTGCATGATGTCTACTGGACATATATTACCTGTCACAGAAAAATAAATTACAGGAAAAGTTTTGCTAAAATCTGTATGAATCTATTTCTGACATCCTATTTAACTGAAAAATATTTTTTGTACTTGTCTGGTTTTCTGAGAATAAAAATATTTAACACTTATTCCCAAGCATCCCCTTTTCCTGCCACCATCTTGAATATATTATGCAATATCTCTAAACAAAAATAGATAAAAATACAACAATTGAATAGAACTTCAGACAACACTTTGGGGGTTCACCAGTTGGTGGTTGGGATGTTACATACTAAATGGCTAAAAATGGCTTCTTAATAGCTGTCTGATGTCCACTAAATAGTTTCCAAATAGCTGTCCACTGTAGCAACCTCTATGCGTCACAGGATTGAAAATTTTCTTCTCTTCCGAGTCAGTCTTCGACACATGTTCACAAAGGTATCCTGGCACGTGTGCATCTCTCTGCAGAGCACATCAAGGTTCTACATCAGAACGGCAGCATATGTTCTGTATGAAGAGACAACAAACTGACCTCTTCATGCAAACCGAAGATTTTTCACGTGGCTACTTGCAAAACACTTACTGTACATGCACGTTAGTGAACTGACAGATTTGCATCGCATAACCATCTCCATTTGTATAGCTTTTCTGACATATTAAAGTTAGCTCGTTAGCTCTCTTGGTAAATTTTTGCACTTGTGATGTAGAATGGCAAAATAAAAAAAAATATCAAAGAGCCCATGAATTTTCCAAAGTAAGCTAAAATGGCATGTTTTTTTTCTGCAAGGCAGTTTGCTTTTGTTTTGCAATGGTTACGTTTTGATTACATTATTTTAGCATCATCTATAAATTTATTATTTTTTTAAATGCCATGATACATGCAACATCCAATGTAATAAAACATTGCCAGATTCCGTTTCAGAAAAAATTGAATGCACTTTTACTGCCACTGACTGACTGTCAGATCAAATACAGTCATATACTGTACGAGAGGCAATGTAATATATTTTTTTTTTAATATTGTCATCGCAGGAGTCTTAGTTGTTTAATTTGTGCTTTAAAAGATGCTGTGTTTTCAGTATTACTTGCATACTTAGGTAATTGTGTGCACTGTAAATCCCTTGAGTGGAATGTTTTATATGTTGGCCTAAATTGAGTTTCACATGCTATTGGGAAAAAATCGCATGGCTTTGGAAATGAAAATCCCTTTTTAAAAAATTCAATTACCTTTTTGATAGAAGCATTTGCTTTTTGTTTGCTCTGTAACTCACATTTGAGTTAAAAAAATCTCCATTAATGTCTTCAATTCCTGCAGCCTTTCGAGCCATAGATCAAGTCAGATCAGTATTTGGTGAAGGGAGAATGAGGTAACACCCCAGTCATTAAATAAAATTGACTCTTCTCCAGCTCATGGCTCATTAACTCCTTCCAACAATGAAAGAGCTCCTCGAGAGGGTAATATTAGACCTCTCCCAAGAGACCCTCCACCAGTAAAGGTCATTAGTGACATCAGGATTGTTTTAGCAACATTGCAACATTACATTTGGTCATCGTACTGTAGGTTAGATAGACTAAATGGATGGATTAAACTTCAAAGGTTAAGTTTCTGACCACCAAAAATCTGAAAAGATTTTGGTCTCAGATCTGAAACTGTATTATTTGACATCCAAAATTATACTGTATTGACATGCACCAAGCAAATAAGAAGAATCACATGATTATTTTCTTTCTTACTTGTAAAGGAATTATTGAAACACACAGCAATGAATTCACATATTACATTGTTGGGTTTGTTTGGTATAATGATGCAGTAATCTGTGTCTAAGCATGTATGTATGTTTGTCAAGCTTAATTAGGTAAATCAGTTAAGCTGTTGAAACTGATATAGCAATATAAATGTAGATCCTCTTAAACCTTTGACTTCTAGGTAATCAATTTTTTCAGGCCTCTGGGACACTTCTGTCATATAATCTATGGTCTCTTCATTACTGACGTTTATGCTACGCTTGTGGGTATACAACATGAAATTAATAAAGTAATTTAGATTCAAAGACCCCTGGAGGAAAAAAGGGAGTAAATTATAAAACCTCCCATTAGGAACACACAATATATATATATATATATATATATAAATGGTCTAATATCTTTGAATCTGTTAGATATGTCATTCTTTGTAATTCCATTTTGGTAACATTTTTGAATAACGTCCTGTTGTAAGTCATTTATAAGTGATAGTTCTACAAAACATTCACAAATGATTAATACGTGATTATTATGTTTAGTTAATTAATTTACAAGTCAATTACAAGTTTTTGTATGTTTAAAAGAACAAAGAAAATCATTTCTTAATTTAATAACGTGTGTAAACCCTTTGTCTTTTTAGGATAGACTTGTGTTCTGTGTGGAGTGTGTGGTAAAGATGGTAAACACATGGAGTACTTTAGCACTGTGCACCTTCAGTTGAGGGTAAAACTCCACACAGAACACAAGTCTGTCCTAATGAGACAAAGGGTTTACACACTTTTGTTTTGTAGATGAACATTTCATCATTAACTAATCCCTTATCAATGACTTGCAACGGGACGTTATCATGGATCATGGCTTACCACTTTATGCCAAATTTCATGAGAGAAGTGTGAAACAAATCAAAAATCACATTTTGCAATGCAGGGTCTTTCACCAAGTACCATACATAATATTGTAAAAAAAAAAATTCAGGGAATCTAAAGAAATCAGAATATTTATGGCTAGGCGGTAAACCTCAAATGATTGTGCTTTGAGCCCTCAGATGGCGTTGTATAAGAAATATAGCCATGTGGGCTCAGGAGTACTTTAGACAATCACTGTCATTTACAACAGTCTGCTGTGGCATCAAGAAATGCAAATTGAATATCTGTTACTCTTGGAGAAAGCTATACATCAATACTATGCAGTGATGCTGCCAGGTTCTCTGGGCCAGAGCTTATCTCAGATAGTCAAAAAGACAATGTGTGCTGTACTCCGATGAGTCCACATTTCAACTTCTTTCCAACAAAAATGTATTTGAGGTTCTCAGTCTCAAAGACCAAAGGGACCATTCCGACTTTCATTAGCAATAGAAGCAAAAAAAGCATGTCTCTCATGGTATAATGATGCAGCAGAGAGAACGGCATGGGCGGCTGACATATGTGTCATATACTGGGAATGTACAGACATATACTGCCATCCAGATGATGTCTTTCATTGGAAGTCCATAATTATTATGCCAGGTCTAATTCTGCATGTGGCATAATAGTGTGGTTCCATAGACAAAGTAAATGTAGGCTGCAGCAGATCTGTCTCTTATTGAAAATGTATGGGTCATCGTGAAAAGGAGAATCAGACAACAACAATCACAGACTGCTGAGCATCTGAAGTTACCCTTTCAGTCGAATCACTTCGACGTTACATATTTTTTGAGCTTTTACTAAAGGCCAATGAATATTGGCGTGTACTGATTGCGCTCAGGTGCGGCTCGTCACTGCGTGAGT
>JAUCMU010000024.1:22255659-22276837 GCA_032275025.1 Enteromius treurensis | reverse complement strand
CTGTGGTTAATTTAATAAGGGTGAGAGCTGTTAATGAGTTTTTAGTCCTTTTCCTCTCTGTGTGTGTGTGTGTGTGTAACCCCCCTGGGTCCGTTTCCACAACGACTCATCCTCGCAACAAGCGGGTCTCAAACCCAAGTCTCCGGCATGGAAGGCGGGCACTCTAACAAAGAGGCTAAAGGCCATTACCTTTAGCATCAGTCGCTGGGGCGCCTTTTTTTTTTTTTTTCAGATCAGCGGAGTGAGGTTTACCTGCACAGCACTTAATCGCTGGCCTCCATTACATGTGCAGTACAAGTCCAGGAAGGAGAATCAGGAATTAGTCTTATTTTCTGCCTGGCACCATGGGTGTACAACCGTCCATCAAAACCACATATTTTCCATGCTATTTTCTGTTCAATGCATCTCCAGTGTCTCGCAGCTGTGCTGCGGACCCTGTGTCCCTCATTGCAATTCATTCCTTTTTTCTCTCTCTCCCTGTCTGGCATGGTATGTATTTCTGTGTGGGAGAAAAACGAGATTTGCGGTGTGGAGTGGCTGCAGCACTTAAACTGAGGGATGAGGAAGCAATACGACCACGGCCTTGCTCCTGTTCAGCAGGCTCAGATCCATCAACTCGGTGTCATCACATTAGGCTGAATGTATTCAGGGAGTTTTAGCTTCATGTAGACAGATACACAGTATATGACACAAATCAGCTGAGATTATGTTAAATATGTGATGTCAGTAATTTTACTACACCACAACCATGTGTGCGTGTGTTTGTTCAGAGATTTATGCATTGGGTAGACATGAGTTCAGCACAGTATATGAGTCTCAGGTATGACGGGAGAGATGTAAGACAGTAGCAATGAGCTTCTAATGCGTGCAGTTCATCTGCAGTGTTTATGGGCCAACAGATGGTGAAAGGGGACAGATTATACTTGCTAGGCCATAATGAGGAGGCCCTTTTCTGTAATGTAAAAGGTTGGATGTGTATCTAAAAATTCATATCCAGTTGGCCACTGCACGTAAGAGATAAAGACAAATAGAGCACATAACAGACAAAGTTATATTTCATATAAATGTTAATCTCACATACATGAATAAATAAATGTCCAGGTCACAATTAACCCCAATTTTAAGAGGCAAAACTTATTGGAAATTATGAAAATGGAGGATATTCTTAATTTGACATTAAGACATTAAGTTAAATATTGCAATAAATATTAAATTATATGCTCAAGTCAAATTTTTAATTAAAATATTTATTTTGCGATACAATTGAAATGTAATTAACTTTATTCTAATGTACACAGTTGTGTAGCTTGTGTCCAGTTCTAGCTGTAACAGTTGTGCTGATTAATGTTTTTGTGGAAAATGTGTAAAATTACTGGGTCTGTTTTGGGTGTGGAATTGTAAGTAGTAGTTTGGAAATAGTTTAATTGCTTATCGTTTATTTATTTGTTAGTTAATTAAGTTTTTTGCTTGCTTGTGATTGGGGTAAAATATAACCAGAATTTTTCTACAACATTCTTTTTGAGATCATGCACCCTTACACCCTCCATCTACCTTTGAACTCCCGTTCCCTATCTATCACGTCTTTCCTTTCATTCCCTCAACATGACTCTCATTTTCACCCCTTCTTTTATTTCAGGGTTACAGTAATAATTTCAGTACTTACAGGCTGGCTCAGCTCTCCACATGACTTTGGCAACCATCTTAGTACACTGCAGTGACGCAAACGTTCACCTTCCAAAGCCAAGGCGAACACTATTTCTGGCTCTGTGGTCCAATCAAAAGTTCAGAGTGTCTGTGCTGGAGATGATGTCATAAAGTTATTGACAGCAGGGATGAATGAGTTCCGTTGACTCCCTACTGGCTTTCAGCATCTTTGTGTTCTGTTGGCCTAGAGCCCAGTTCTGTCCTCAGCCTCTCACTGGCTCAGCTGGGTGCCCTGTTCTGTGGGCACAGGATGGGAGACACAAGGCCGCAGGTGCTCCAGGCTTCATCAATGCCGTTCCAGTGGGCCTTCCAAATATAGCGCAAAGCGTTCATGCCTACACACACACACACTCCCCTGTGGTGTAGCCTTATTCAGAATGTGCTCAGCTGTTTGCTTAGCTCATGTGACTAGCTTGTGTGGAAGTGAATCATGTAGTTTAGATTTCAACTTGTGCTTTGTTAAATCAGATCTGTGGTCATTGTTAGGGTTCAAGAGTAAGATTGCATCCAGTGACTGTACTGGGCTCCTTCCATGATGTGCTAAAAGAGGTTTGATTAATTTCTAATGATCTCTATAATCCGCTGACAGGATATATAAAGTTGTTCGCTTGTTCGATGCTAAATGCCTGTGAGCATGACCATCTATATTCTGTGGAGAGCCGTGATGAGAGTCGTAACATCTCTCAGTTCTGTTATTATCGTTCCTGGGTAATTACAGAGACTTGTGCTTGCTGATTGCTTCCGTCAAGCAGTTAATCTGAAAATGAGGAGGTAATGAGAGTATGGGCTAATATGCCACATATCTCTATCTGTGTGTCCAGAGGGAGACACACACAACAAAATAGACGAAAAATTATAGTTTATATACAGATAGCGGAAAACATAAGGATTGCAGAATGAGAAGAGAGATTCATTAACAAATAAATACAGAAAATAAGGTTTCAAGAATGCTCCCTGCGTCCTGTTCCTGTTTCATATCATTGGCTGAGCTGAGTTTTTGTGTCAGACTGGTCCAAATGCTTGAACAAGCTTCTCATCGCGCCTCATAAACATAACACCATGTCTGCATTTGTGATCGGAGAAACACCAAGCAACAAGCACTACCCTTCACTGCTCAAAACTCATGTTTCAATCAAGTAGCAGGTACTTTTAATAAGAAAATGTAACTTACTTTAAGGTTGTGAGTCAGAATCGCCAGACTGTCCTTTGAGAGAAGTAGAATTGCTCCATAGCTTCTCTGCACAGCCAGCATAGACTGCTCCTTGGTCAAGGAAATAGTTCTCCATAAATGCGCTGAACACACTCTAATATTTCTGTTGAACTCTCCTGGAACCACGTTGTGAATACAACTCCTCATAGTTTTCCTCTTTTCAGATAACATGTTTTCTGAAGATGAACAAAGCTTTTGGAATGACATGGGAGCTAGTGATTAATGACAACATTTTTATTTTGGGGTGGAGTAACCCTTTACAGGTAATTTGATTAAGGCAAGCAGATGTGACTTTGCATATCCAGGGGTTTTGTGGACCTGAGGCACAGAAAAATGTGTTGCGACAGGAAATCGGTGGCTGTCGCTGTGAGATCTCTGAAAATCTCACCTCCCAAATCATGCTGTCTCTGTCCTATTCAAAAATCTGTCTTAGACTTGTATAAAAAAGACTATGACTTTGCTCCCGTGATGTGCTGCAGTCTCAGTGTCTTGCCAGTTGTACGAGAGCCAACGTTATGAGTAATATTTGAGTCAATTCTGAAGTCAATTCTTGACTTTTTCCGTGAATTTGAAACTTAATCTTATTGTGTCTGCTGCAGCTTAGCACAGTCTATTGAACTTCCTGAAGAAAGCACCACCCTATTATTCTAAATGAGCTTAGTAATCAAACACATTTCCATTTGTGTGTGCTTCATTGTTAGCGTGTGGTGAGAAGCAGTTCACTATAGTATATCATGTTTTTTGAATTCTAATCCCCTGTATTAGGTCATAATCTATATCTTTCTGTAGAATTCAAATATACAAATTCAGGGCTTTTTCACTTCAGTAAAAGTCTATATATATATATATATATATATATATAAAATATGTAATATGGTTCTCATGATTTACATTACAGTGGCCTACATTATGGCAAATGGAATGTATATAGAGACAAACATTTGCAGTTCAGTTACAGGATATTAAACATGTGGATAGTTGTCTTTGATATTAGAATAGAAGTGACGGTTCACACGTGTCACCATGGAGACGAGTTTCTGAGGAGCCATGACTGTGTCCCCTTGCATGAGTCCCTCTCCTTTTCACACTCACTCTGTCTGCACCCATAATGCCTAGTGACGATCAGAACCTGACTCGCACAAATACATGCAAATACTGTGCATACTCATATATTATTTAATTTGGGACAATTAATTTGTAATAACATTTTTGAATTTCATTCATTCTTTGAAATCTCGTTGCATCATTACAT
The DNA here is from genome assembly GCA_032275025.1 of Enteromius treurensis. Classification (NCBI taxonomy): domain Eukaryota; kingdom Metazoa; phylum Chordata; class Actinopteri; order Cypriniformes; family Cyprinidae; genus Enteromius; species Enteromius treurensis. The sequence goes on along the minus strand of JAUCMU010000024.1, from coordinate 22,272,671 downwards.
AACAGCCATAACAACTTCCTCTTGCCTAATTCCGCAAGGCAGAGATCACTTTAAGCAATAAGCAGAATGCAAGCACAGAATTGCTGCATTTCTCCAGCTCAGCATTTCATAACTATTTGTTTTTGAACAGCGCTGCATTTTTAAGTCTTGATTTTCCATCAGCTCATTCTAGGTCTGAGCGGACCAGACCCACATCCACATTCACTGTGGAACATTATTGTATTGATTAGTATAAATATGAAGATGCAGTTTTTAATAAAAGCCTGTGTGGGTTAGCGAGAGAGAGAGCGAGGCAGAAGAGTATTTATAGGGCCTCCGGTTCTTCTCGGTCTGATGTTTGTGTTGATGGATTGGGTGTTTTTTGGTCAGGTAGGCAATCGGGCCGCTCTCAGCAGGATCCCAATGTGTGCTGCATTGCAGTGAAAAGCAAAGAGCAGACATTAGGACTCAGTGTTTGTGTGTGAGAGAGAGTGTGTGGTGCTCCCTTGACAATAATACATCTTAATCAGGGCACACAGTGCTGCTCTTTGTCCCTTACCTTCTGGCTGATATACTTCCCTACTTATCATATCAGTGAGTAGGGCACACATATTTTTATTTATAGCATTTACTGTACTTAAACATGCACAGGGAGTCAAAGACAAAAGCCAAATAAAAAAGTGATGATATTTTTGAATAACGCTTTTTAGCAAATGTCCTGTATTTTCTTAAGTATTCTGTTTAAAATACTAATACACTTACCATAAATGACCTGATTCTTGATGTCAAATAGACCATTTACATAGCATTTTCTCATTCGCATGATATTCTAAACCTACATGACTGCCTATATGATCTGTGGAACACACAATAAGATATTGGTTTTGTCCATACAATTAAAGTCTCTGAGGACAAATAGGGTAAGATTTATTTATTTATTTTGGAAATGTATACTTTTATTTAGCAAGAATGCATTAAATCATATAAAGAATGAAATAATCACGGCATAAAAAATATTACGATTTCCACAAAAATATTAAGTAGCAAAACTGTTCTTTGTATGGATAAGAAATGTTTCTTGAGCACCAAATCAACATATTAAAATGATTTATGAAGGAACATGTGACACTGAAAACTTAAAAACAAAACAAAGTCATAGAAAAGTTTAAGTTTGGCTACATTTAAACATTAAAAAATTATATGTCTGGTTTGCTGACATGAGACATGAAAAATGAGCAAATCAGTCAAAATAAGGATCAGATTTAAAGTGTTTTACATAAAGAAGACTTTATTTTTTTTTTTTACATACATCTCTTAGTATAATATGTATAGATTCAATAATACCAGTACGTCAAAAATAATAATTATAGTTATAATATATAAAAAACTAAGCCTTAAACTACTCTTTACTTTTTAAAAACATAAAGGTTTTATATATTAATATTTGTTCTGTTTCATTATCTGTCAACAAAAATAAAAAAATCACAGGTTAATGAGCTTATCAAGTAACTTTTGCTGTTTTTAATACTGACGGCTTACAGGAGGATCGATGGTTTGCGAGATGCATGTTACGTTCAGTGAGGGAACGAATATAAACTATGAGTCTTCTCAAATGAAACGCAACAGTACCTGATTTGTGCTGTCAGCCAGAAGAGGTTCAATTAAATACCTGGTAAGAAGAGAGGCATGATGGTCTGTGTAGTCCAGCGGGATGACAAGTACCTCTCAGTTATGGTCCAAAAACAGAGAATGTGAGGGCAAGCAAGACTGGACTATAACAGAGCCACAGGGCCGCATCTTCCTTTTGAATCCACAGACAGACGGAGAAAAAAAATCAATTGTATTGGTGAACCATAAAATGCGTTTGGCAATTTCACGAAGCATTGAAATGGTCAAGATACGTGAGCTTTGTGATTGGGCCGCTTGATTTCAGCAGCAGTGAGGGCAGAATCACCAGACGCAAAAAGACTTGACACAATGGAAGCCTAAAGCGTCTGGCTACACAAGTCTCAGCAGCAGCAGCTTTCTATGTGCTTCTTTTACATCACACAACACTGCATCTACAAAAAGATCAGTCATGGGATATTAATAGACAGGAGGGGTGTTTTAGGACGCCTCCCACTTTTGACTTTGACTAGATAGTTAAGAGTTTAACTACTATAGTTTACACATGGCCATAGTCAATGTAGTTAATCGACTCTTTTCACACAGGTTCTAATAAAAGCCAGGCAGTGATTGATATGACATAATGTCATAATCATTCAGATTTCAGTTCAAATTTGATACTTGTGAGCCACTGACATACAGTATTGCTCTTTTCCTCAAAACAGTTAAGAAATGCCCTTTTTCTTAGATACAAAAAACTGGTTTGGTAATAGGTATCTGCCTGTGTGTGCAAAATGTTGACACACTGCAAAAAAAAAAAACACAAAGAACTATATTTTTGTCTAATTGTTTTTAGTAAAAAATATCTAGATGCCCTTTACATAAGCAAAACTGCACAAGACATTTTTTGGAGAGATTAGAAATAGATATTCTGATATTACAATCTCTTAAAGCAGGTTTCTTATACACTTTAGCGTGTTATGTAGAATTTTCTATATGAAGTACATTTCTATTTCATTTGTTAGCATTGAATACTTAGGTTGAGGCATAAACGTTAGTGAGGTTTATGCTTAAAACAAGAACACATACAAACAAAGTACAATAATAAAAGTAGTAAAGGTAATAAAAGTGAAAAACTCTTATTCTTAATGTCATATGCAGTTTTGCTTTTTGAGTAGTCAAGGATGTTTAGAATTTTTGTACTGAAAAACTACAAAATCATCAAGATTTTTTTGGGATTGATTGAGTGTTTTGTGGCGTCTATAAACAAAATGGGTAAAAAAAAAAAACGTTCAGTCCCGTTTCAGACTTTATTTTTTTGTCTGCTTCCGTTCAAAGGAGGTAGGTCTATTTTGTTGGCAAAAAAAGAGATGATTAAATCTCCCATTTGAGAACACCTTTTGGCAATCGTGTTATTTCCAGCTGTTTAAACACCTAAAGAATCCCTCCTCCAGGCCTCGGATTTGCAGGGCTGTAAGTTGTATTGGGAGACCAGCAGGAACTAGTGTGGTGAGGGAGGGGGGGGAAGAGACACTGGCTTCGCAAACGTTTTTGTCCTTCACTCAAGCTTTTTCTTCCTTGTCTTCCATATCTGTCAGTGCAAGTTAAATGAAAGCAACAGGGATCCTCTTTCATAGCCCACTGAATCCAGTCAAGGCAATGGTCAGGAGGCATCAAAACTGTGGGGAGAAATAAGCATTTGATTAAGACTGAGAAACGAAAAACGTTATGTAAGCTATTGTACCAAACCTGTAGATTTCAGCCATTAATTCAATTCATCATTGACGAATAAAAATATGAATTTGCCCAAAACAAAAGTACTGACCCCACACTTTTGTATGTTAGTGTACTACACAATTTGAAGTGTAAACGCATACAAAAACAAATATAACCGTATGAATTATCGTCAAACGAATTCTCTCTTGAGTTGTTTCGTGCAAAAATAACATACGTGTGCACTGTACAGTACAGATGTGAGCCTTACCTGTCCCAAAGCTTGACACTTCTACAGGAGCTGGTGCAACAGCCAGCCGATATCAGAGCTGCGGAAGAAAAGAATATATTGAGCTTTCATTTCAGATGGTTCATTTAATATTGATGGTACTATTAGAAAAATAACAGCTTCTCTAATAACTATATATGAACATGGTGTTTTTCAGGCTACACTGAGGACCTCAGAAAAATAGTGGGCTGACTCTCTGACTCAGAGATAATGGTAATTATTCACTTGTTTATAGAGCAGCTAATTAACCCAAATAACTGTTTTACACTGCCTTTTTGTGTAAAAGGCGTCAGACAACCTATAATTTATAGTTATATATTGTCCTTTCATTTGTTCTGTTTGGTAAACGGGCAGCACCAAGACATTTATTGTAAAAGGGAAAATACAATGCTTCAATGTGGCAAATGAGGTTAGCAGCCCTAGCACAGCTCTCCACAATAAACCTGGATGAATAATATGATTATTAATAAGAATAATTTTTGATGAATCATTTCAGCCAGCTCACAAAAATGATTCATTACTGAATCAGACTGATATTGAATCACTGGAATGTTTACTAAAGCTTTATTTGGAAAAAAAAAAAAAAAAATATATATATATATATCAGTTCTTATTCTATATTTGCATTGAGTTCAGTTTTCATATTTGTTTTGATGCCTTTTGAATGTTGTAGAAAAAAATATATACATGCATGTTTGTGTATTTATTTATATACACAGTATCATATAAACTTTTATTTTGAAGGTTTCACAGCTCAGCTGTTAGTATATTTGTATTTTACTTTTTGGTATTTAACATTTTTAATACTTTCAAATAACAATAACACTACTTTTTTTTCTCTTTCTTAAAAATGCCGCGAATGTGCTAAAACAATTAAGTCAATCATGAATTACTATTGTTATTGAGATTTAATTACTGAATGCTTTGACAGCCCTAGGTTCCTTTGATAAGTTGACCGAGGTTGTTTATTTATTGTCTAAGATATTGATTTAATATTGATGCTAAGGTTTCAGAGGCTGGTATCGTACTGAATTCAAGGTTTGATACTGATCCACTCTTAGCTTCAAGTCACTTTGAATAACAGCATTAGCTGGATGCGTAGATGTATACTTATAGCCGCATTAATTTCGGATGGGTGCATTTAGCCATATTTCTGAAGAATAAATAAGGATGTAAAATGGTAGCCTTAACAAGATAACATGAATGCTTTTGTCTGGTTGACACTGCTGTTTACAAGTGCACACCAAGAGAGAGGATAAAAATAAAGGGAGAGAGAAAGAGAAACGGCGTGAGAGAGAAAAGCCTGCTCTAATCCGTGTTACGTACAGTGTGATTGCAGCAGCAGGAGGTGTGACCCTAAGTGTCTGCTGATGAAAAGTACCTTCTGTCTAAGTCAAGTGTCACTTCTGCAGCGACTCTGTAGTGGAAGGACTCTCTCTGTCCCTCATGTGCTCATTCACACACACACACACACACAAAGCTTTAAAGGCATAGTTCACAAAAATGGAAATGTGGGCATCATTTACTCCTCATCATCTCATTGCAGATGTGTGGGGATTCTTTGGGAAACAGTAGCTAGTAACAGTTTCTGGTCCCCATTGACTTCCGTACTGTGCAAGTCATTGGCTATCAGCAACTGTTTGGTCACTCACATTCTTTGCAACAACTTAAGTGTAAGTAGATGATGACCAAACAAAAAATTTTGAGTAGCTATCCCTTGCAGGACCCTCGTGAACTTATTCACATACAGACTATAGAAATAGGTTAAGAGGTTCTTCAGAGTCAAACCAAAAGCAATCTGTTTCTCTATTGAGTTACTTTTCTTAAGGAGTATTACTGTAATACTTCACTTAAGGTGAGAAGACCTGCATCCAGTGAGACACTGCATACACTTCAATCTCATTTTATGCATCCATTGTTCAATTTAGTCTTCTATCTTTCTGTCATACATTTGATTTATCATTCTATTGTTCATTTTAAGTGTTGTTCTGTTAATCTATCCAACCAGCCATCTGTTTTATACCCAAAGACTGCAACTAGATTTGTAGCCTGTGATTTATTATGGAAAATGATAATAATAATAAATACCGATCTCGTACATAAGTTCTTAAGCATTTTTGCCATTTTAAAACACATTGCGTTGAACTAAGGGCCAATTTAAATTGTAAGCAGAATTAAAAAAATTTTGTATACATTTTAATTTGAAGGAAAAGGAAAAATTAGGTTTCTTCAAGCAAGTTTTTTTACATCCACCTTAAAACAGGGTGTTATACAGTACATTGCTTTGCTGGATAGTTATAATCATGAACATAAATAATCATGTTCAAACCTGCAGTGAGAATTGATAAGCATAATTAAAGTAGCTACCAATGCCTTAAAAATACAGCTTTCAGTTTGGTCAAATGTTCTAGACCTTGTGAAACCTAGGGGGGGGGGGAAGATGTGTGATCATCTTCTAGAACTACAAATTGCTAAAATAAGTATTCTGGAACAAACTTCGAAAATGAATTATTTTACTGCAGAAAGATGCTGTTATGTGCCCAAATCATGGCTGAATACTGCTAGCCAAAACTCTTGTTTGATGAAAATACCTGATCCATTTAAAGCCTGTTTGCGGAGCTCCATCAGTGTAAGGTAATAACATTATAATGGCGCTGAAGGGAGCAGAACAGTGGTACAGGAGATGAATGAAGGTGCTTAACCCTCTGACCCGCTTCTGTACATGTTGTATTTGTCAATATCTTTAATAAACACCCCTGAGTTCAAACTGTGTCTGCCCTCTGCAGCTTTAAATGACTGCAATAAATTGTACACTCACAAACACATAAACCTACCCTGAACTGAGACACACACACTAATACTGGTTGTAAGTAGAGATGTTTTATGATGCAATTGTTATTTGAGAATGTAAAACATTATGTCTATAATAAGCACAGTGGCTTAAAGCTGTTAAAGGTCTCAAGAAATGAAAAAGTCCATTAAACATGTAAGTACTTACTTCAGTTCAATGTGTTTGGAGTAGAAACTTTTCCTGCAGGCAGCAATGAGTTTCGTTTTATTGACAGAGCTGCCTTTTTTAGCTTGTTTGTGACCTTGTTCTTCAATTAAGGCACTGAGATGTTAAACATAAACTAACATGTGTTCTCGGGCATGGTGCTTGCATATAAAGTATATTTGCATTTCTTGAAGGAGATACTAGTAGTTTCAAGACAGCATATTTTTACAGGTTAGCATCGGTTTAAAGTTTGGATTTTGTATAAATTAAATACCACATCAGAGCAGCTTTAAACTCAATATGTTTTCTCTCAGCTCCATGAGAATCAACACATCTGTGACATGAATAAAAATTAAGCAAACATATATACAAAACAACAATAGTAATCCAGCATGAAATTACAATGAAATAATCACTTAAGTTATATATTTCCAAAAGTATAAAGTTAGAAAAAATCTAAATGAAAAGTCTAAAAATGTGGACACAGTTATAGGAAAGCTCTGTCAGAACAGATTTTGAAACATTTGCATTACTCCACATGCTCACTAATTAATTTTTTCTGCAATAAATGGTTAAGTCAACACAAATGATAAAAACAGCACAATAATCCACAGATTATTGATGCAGAAAACTATGTTTGTAAAAACAAATTCATCAAAGAATTTCAATTTCAAACTGTTGCTAAGATTCTGGCTAAAATATGAAACCACTACAATATTGCTCATTCGAGTGAGAAACTCATCTTGTCTGAATCAGGACAGGAATATGCACAGACCACGCACTGTTACAAGCAAAAATAGTTAATGTTTGTGAATTTCGAATGGGAGAGGACAACTGGATGGGCTTTTTTCCACATTGTTATCAGTGTTGCCAGATTGGATTGATGATTTCCAGCCCAGTAGCTCACAAGTACCTGCCCAAAAACCGCCCAAATTTTTAACTAAAATAAAAATAATGTGATTGAATGCAAATCAAGGTTCATAATAATCATTTTTAACTCCATAAAACAAAATAATATAAACATAATGCTAGATAAATCAGAGAAAATAGAGAAGAGAATTAGCCTACCAAATATGAAAAATATGCAAGCAGCCAACACTGTCAAAAAGGCAATTTTCAATGTCAACAGTCAGAATTATTCTGCAAAAAAAGTGTCTAATATAGTAATCATGCACACACCATGACAGTCAAAACTATAATTCATTAATGCATACTGCATGATAATCCTACATAATAAATAAAAAACAAAAATGTGTGTGTGTGTGTGTGTGTGTGTGTATATATATATATATACAGTATTCACTCTATAATTTCACACAGAACTATGAAGTCTTTAAAGTTTATTTTGAACATTATACAAAACTTTGCAAAGTCCAGCAGATTTCAATACTAATCTGAACCATATGAAAGAGAAAAGACAGGTTCGTACAGATTTATATTTAACTGTGCTCAGAATTCAAAGTTGCAGTGATAAGAGTCTTCAAGTCATCTCTCCCTCAACAGGTGTAATTCACGTTGTCACTGTCATTCTGTTGCACTGCCACAAAAACAAATTCCTTGTATGTGTAAATATACCTGGCAATAAAGCTCATTCTCATTCTGATTCTGAAAAGGTAAAGTTAAAAAAAACATATAATGGATTTGTTTCTAACAGACATGCATCTTTTCGTTCTACAAGAAGTTCATTGATGGACAGGAGTCATGTGGATCACTTCTGACGATCACAATCTGACACTGACTGCACCCATTTTAAATCATGCTAAATGTATCTAAATCTGTTCATCTACATCTTGGTGGTTCTAAGGGTAAGTACATGTTTAGCAAATTACATTTTTGTATATATATTTTTTTTTTTCTTACAAACATTTTTTAGAGATAAAATACTTGGTGGACCACATGGATTTACAAAATGTATGAATATGGTTAAGGGGTCTGTGCTAAATCAGCTGCAAAAAAAAACTAAGAAAAGAGAGAAAAGAGAACACGTGAATAAGAATTTCAATACAATTGCTCCTTGTAGCACAGTAATGAGCAGTGCAGTGTTGTTTTGGGAATGTATTGGATTTGGAAGTGTGTGAGCAGCACTGCAGTAGAATCTTTATTAACATGGGAGGAGCAGGTGTGCTCCAGCAGGAGATGATACTTTCTCAGGCTCTATGTGGCAGTTTTTCTGCATCTACTGCCTGGAAATGCATGTTAAAGTGATGAGGAGACAAGAGGTCGATTCAGTGATGTTTGTTATCATCTTCCTTTATAACCAACCCACGTCCCGCTTCTTTCTCTATCTTCCTCTTTTGTTTTTCCCCACACCTCTGCTGTAATCAGTCAGTATAGGGCTTCCCTGCAGTCCTTCACAAGGTCAGCTGCTGGGCCTCTCATTAAACAGTCCCATCAGCCATCTCTCTAACTCTCTCATCATCTGCGCCAGTTCACACTGCAGTCGGCCTTTCAGCTTAAAATGAGAACAGAATGAATATTCCTGTGAGAAGCAGTGTAGCAGACACAAATCAATACCTCTCAGTCTCTTTAAAAGAAGCATGGGACATACTTGCTCCAGTTTCAGGCGGTCATGTACATATTTTCTCACATTTCTGTGTTGATCGCTAGAGCCTTCCAGTATAAGATGTGATAGTGGCATAGTTGTCTCTTTGCTAATTAATATCCAACATAAGTTTTATTATTTCTTCAGTGTCATACAGGTTCAAGGCTTATGCTCTCTGCTGCCATAGAAGAGCCTAAACCTTTCAAATCAGTGTTTAGAAGCAGAGTGGAGAGTGTCAGAAAGGATAAAGTAGCCTTGTGAGTCAATAAGCATACAGGAACAATATTTTTCGCATCAGTCCACTGGACCTTTGGCCTGTTTGTTAGTGGTTGAATGGAGAGATAAAACGGAAGCGAAAAGAGAAGCGACTGCGTTTGATGTCCTCTGAGCAGACACGCTATCCTTTTGTAGAGACCCTACAGCAATTACAAGGATACAGCTCAGACGATACGACTACTTCAGAATCTGTCAACACACACACACTTAGATGTCTGCATATTATGTGCAGTATCGTTATCAGAGAGACACTGTAATCCAAAAAATAGCCCAAGGTGACTTTCGGGATACATTTATCAATATATTAAGGTCTGTCACTTGAATTCAAGAGGCCCAGGGCCAAATTTCATGGATGAAGGGCCACGAAACTTATGAAACACTCATGATTCAGTTATTCCTAATATATTTAAATGTTTGAAGTGCACATTCAGATTATTGATGCATTAATTAGTGCACCACAAACCTTGCTGCTCTAGCTGCATCAGTGTGTATTAAAATCCTGCATTTTAGTGATCTGCTGTTCCAGGTTAGAGATTTGATAAGCTAATAATTACAAATTAATCTGATTTGCGGAGAATATTAATCCTTTTTATGGCTGCCAGTTAACAGATTTAAGTATAACACTAATTTCACATTTATTTATTTTTCGTATTCTCACTGTTATTTATATATTTACAGACCATTCTAACATTGTTGGCAGGATCGTAGTACCTACCACCAGGTAATACTTTGTGGACAAGACAAGGGTCTTTTTTATGTCAGCTGCTATAGAAACAGTCAGGAGTTCACAATGAGGTTTGAGGAGCGCATTAATATTAATGCTTTAAACATTCTAAAACAAAACATAATGGGAGGGGATTGACTTCAAAGTGAAAAGCTAATGAGACGAGGAGGAATAGCCCGTTGGCCTACTTAACAGGATGTTCTGGGAGAAAACCTGATCGCTATCTTAAACGCACCATGCTCCCTGCTGCCCTTACGAGGAATGAATGACAATGAGCCAGAACTTCCCACCTCTGCCGGGATCCTCCGGTCATCCTATATTCCCCACTGGACAAGGTCAACCCTTAATGAGCTTCTTTGCAAATAAATCTGAAATCTGGCCTCTGCTGACCTCACCGATTTCCTACAGGCAAAAGAGGACTATTTTAATAAGCACATCTGCGTGACTGTTTTTTAATATCGGGATGCCCTCCACACTGTGTTTGTGTTATCATGGAATATAAAACAATGGGAAGCCATCAAGGAAATCAGGTCATTTAAGAGATTAAAAACTATTTAAAAAAAAACAAAAAAAACACAGGGAGCTCAAATAGTTTTACGTTTAATAGTTTAATGTACTTTCCCGCAGGGTAAATTATACAATAATCACTATTCAGAGTGAAGACAGTCTCTGGAGCACACAGGAACGCACTCTCCTAACAAGCACAGGAGAGAGTCTTCCCTAAGGAGAAAATTTTCTCATAGGTGCACAAAGCCCTTATTGCACAGGAGATAAGGCATATAATTCCCCTACAGGTGGCAAACGGTTTTAAATGGAGGTTTAAATGGTGAAAAGCAAGTCTTAATAATAGAACAAACATATATTCTGACATATACACGCTCGCACACTGGTGGAGGGCGGGCTGCTCTACTGACCCAACTTCTAGAAGCAATTTCCCTGAAGCACCAGTGTTCATCCCAAAACACAGCAGCGCTTCAGATTTTCCATAAATGCTACGTGTGTCCCCAATAGAGCTCAAGCACATACTGTACTTTAAAAAATGACACCTCACATAACCGAAAACCTGAGTCTCTTCACCATTTGAGACCATCTGCATGAACTAAAAACACACAAAAGGACATCTTTCTCTGTGCATGTTCAAGTGCTACATTTTCGCAATGGCTTTTATGGATATTTAAAAATCAAGCGGAAGCCGTTTTTTTAAAGCTGTTTAGGCCTTTCGCGGGGTAGAATTTTTAAAGTGCTTGTGCTTGCTAACCTTATCTGATGAAAAAAGATGGATAACAGTAATATTAAATAGACAGTTTACTTTACTCATTATTTACCTGTCAGTCCAAAATTTTGTGTATTGCTACAAGCTATTTAATAAAAAGTCTGATTCAAAAGATGTTTTGAAGACTGTGGTAAATAAATCATATGGACCATTTGTTTTAATTATTGAAGGCTTCAGTCACAAGCTGACAGGTGATCTGACCAATCATAACACTGAATCTGCCATTTTCTCAGACAAACAAACCAGGCTAAGAGAGCAGATTAACTACGGTGGACTTCTTTTTGCAGTTGAAACAAGATAATTTTGGATGTTCATTTATGTTTATTTCATATTTTCAAAGACAACATTTGAAAGCTGAGACTTTCTTTCATACCAAAAGTGACCTGTTCTGTCTTGTCTGTGGGCGTGCAGTCATGCAATGTAAATTTCACTGAGTGAGAACATATGATGTGGTTTGTCGCGCATACTGTAGCAACAATTCCTAAGCGGGGTGGGTTTCAGCAAAAAGGGTCTTTTGCATAAAATATTTGTATTAGACAAATTTAATGACAGCAACATGGGAGTAAGCATGCATTAATTATTTATTTATTATGCACAAAAACATTTTGCCTTTCTGTGTGTTTTATGGCGAGAGTGATAGAGGGAGGGAAATAAGCAGCTTGTTGTCACCCTGGGTGTTCTTGCATGTCTGTTTTAACTTAAAGATCTAAAGGTTGTGTGACTGACGTGTGCCTCTGGATTCAGCTGTACAGATGACATCATGTCCTCTCTGTGATGATTCTGTGAGTAGCTTCCACTCACATCCCTGTCAGCCCTATAAATAACCACAAACAGATTGAGTGTCTTGCCTCAGAGAAATTAGGCTTTTTCCAACTCATATGTAAAATGAGCAGGATGTCCAAATTTTTAGCATTCGGGACATCTGCTGTGAGTGCTCAAATAGAAGTTTGCTGGCCTGTTCAATTGTTTTTGGAAGACTTTTCTCACATTTCAGCCTGATAGCAATCCAAATTCAATGTGGTTAAATTGCACTTCCGTTGTACTTGTTTATTATTTTCAACAATAGTGTGCCACAGTGTTCAAAGGGTTTGTGTTCATACTGCAAGCTCTTTATTTGCATGCACAAATGCAGTGACACGCGCTATATAAACATTCATATTATAGCACAGATTAAACTACAAGCATGTCGTCAGTTAAGAGATGAATTTAACAAAAAGATGAGCTGCCTTAAAACTGTGCACGTATGTATGAGTTATATATGATTCACATTTAAAAACATGTTTCTGAAATGCAGTGTTTTTTGAAACTGTCCTGGAGCAAAACTTTCTCCTTCATCTAACACATTCAACTTGTCAGCTCATTAGAGACTTAAAGATCTGAAGCATGCCAGAAAAGGTAAGAAGTTATGAGAAAATATGGTGCATGTCAGAGCTGCATCATGTTTGGCAACGGCAGCTTTAAAAGCAGCCAAAAAAAACCTATAATAAACCAGCTACTGTCTATGTCTATTTATCAAGGAACAAAAGCTAAATATGAGATTTATTATAATAGGTGTATGTGAAGGTCGATTTGTTCATTTTAAGTTCACAAAATATACTGTCATTATGTTGTTTCTACATTAATTAAAAGATTGAATTCAAAATTATTGCAATATTAAAGTATATATAATAATTGTATGATTAATTGCCCTTAATCGTGATCAATTTCTGAAAGAAATTAAGTTATTGACAGCACTATATTGTACATACAATAAGTGAGCAAGTTCTGAATATAATTTAGATCTACATTTACATCCATACTTTGATCTTTTAATCTCCTGTAAACGTATCAAAGTGCATTCTGGGATTCTACTGATGACGCCTTTATAATGCAGCATCTGTATAGGCACCTCACTAGGTTTTGAAATTGAGTCTAAATTACCCTTCAATACTTCTTACACAGCACTGTTTTATATGTATATATCCATCCATCTTTTCCTCTGGTTCTGAAGATTGTAATTCCCTGATATGATGAAATATTTATGAGCATAAATTGAAAAAGGGGTCATTTAGTGTGGCTGTATTTTCCAAACTCCGTCAGCACATTATGAATTTCAAAATGCATGTCAGGTCATGCATTCAGATGATTTATAAAGAGTGCAATAGCACTGGTTATGCTGAAGGGAGTCCATAAATACCCACAGTTAGCTGCCTGCACACTGCCCTCCTCCCACAGAGAGCACTGCATGGTTTGAGGTTCCTCCCTGAATATTACCTCTCTCATCTGCATAAAAATTTCATTAATTTTAATAGCCTTACCAATTACCTGGCGCTGTTGCCCAATTTCATTTAGTCTAAAGCTTCTTTTATTTGTGTGAAGATGGGAAGATGGAAAGCAAGGGTCTGCCTCTGAGCTAGCCGGTCTCTTTTAGCCTCCGTTGCTTCTATTACTGTTAACTGCATGTGTGCGCACTTGTGTAAATAGCTGTCCACTCGAAAAAGTCGTTGAATCGCGGTGATTGATTTCATCTGAGAGGGTTTTCTAAAGATTGGAAACAATGTGTAGCCTTGCCACACTGTATTGTGCCAAGAGGAGAAGCAAAAAAGAAAATACAGTATACTAATATTGCACTCATAATGCAAGATGGTTGCGTAATATGACTCACAAGCTGAGGTAGCCTGCTGCTTGTGCATCACAATGAGCACAGAGACCTTAAATCAGATGGAAAAACTTCAGGTTCAGTATTTTTATTATACTGAATCCACACATTGGGGTAATTAATTTGAAATAGTTCTTATATAGCTGTGTACATTTATATTAATGTGTAAAAATCATTGGTGCACAGTAACAAAGTAGTTGTACTTCGTGCAACTTTTACTTCACTAGCTTCCTAAGCATAAGATCGTACTTTTTATTTCAATACATTTTATAAAACATATCGTTACTCATATGTCGCCTGCTCCGAGATGCAGTCGAGCGATTCATTAACAAACTGATTCTTTTTAACAAACCTATTTAGTCGGTTCGCAAATCACACCAAACGGTTCATTCTCGAATTGGAACGATCCAACTGCAGCTGAGTCAAACCATCCGTTCAGAGCGAGTCTCCAGTGAATTGAATTCACTAGTAAGAACAACTGGTGCGTGTGACTGATGATGCATCAAGTAAGTAACTAATGTGGAATTTTAGGATTAGTTACTTTAACTGAAAATCATATTTAGGTAAAAATTGTCAGTTTGTTACACTGCTGTAAAGAGCGATCTATTTAAGCCCATGTTTTATATTGTTTGGATCAACTAGCTGAGTAGACAGATATGAATATTTATTCATAACCATACAAAAAATAATTAGGTACAGTATAAGTATTGTTATCTGATGCTAATTGTTTAGCTAACAAGCTTGCTGGTGCTAAGTTATAGTCATTTTTAGATAATGTCCAAATATTTTTGATATTTTACATCTGTGTGAAAAAGGAAAGGATGTGATGTTCAGGTAACTACAGTAATTATGTGGGAAGTAATGCCCTCAGCGGCATTTGGCCATTAGTGTTTACAACACAGACAAGGTTTGAGAAGCAAAAAAGAAAGAAAAGAATTTATAATATTTTCCTTCAAATGTTTTTCCTAACTTACTCTCATGTATATGATGTCCTGTGACTTTCTGCAAAAAGCTTCAAAACACATTTTTCTTACTAGTGAAAATTAGACGCTCAAAATCTCAGGTACATTGCAATGTAAGCTTCACAGTGAACATTACTAAATCATGCTCGTCAAAAATCCCAGGGTTTTTGAGCAGTACGATTATAAAAAAATGTGTGCTACATGTATATAAAATTGCGGGGAAAAAAACTATCAGTCCTTTTTTACTTAAGTGCATAAAAAAACAAGTACTTTTGTACTTTCACTTGAGTTAAATTGAAAGTACTTTTAATGGAGTAATATTTTTATTGTATGTATCTGTACTTTCACTCAAGTACTTGATTTGTGTACTTCGACCACCTCTGGTGAAATATATCTAAAAAGGAAGAAAGGTTTAGCACAAGAGCTAAGATGCTCTTTTTTTCCACATTAAGAGCAGGCACAGCATGCTGCTTTCTGAAGCTGATACATGAGTGTCCTACAGTCTTTTTCTGCCTATGCCTAGAAATGTGACCCGGCTGTATGAGCCAAGAGCAAAAGTGCAGTGCTTTCACCATGAAAAAGAGTTTCACCTCACTCCCTGTCCCGCTGTCTCTCTGTTTCTCTTTCTCTTAGTCCATCTCTCACTTTTTACTTGTATAGCAGCAGTCTATTTCTATCGCTATACCACAGTACAAAAAATCTCATGTAAGCAAGAAACATAAACATGCATACAAAAACACATGCTTGATCACTGTGATAGCGTCCATATACAGTGTGAAGTATTTCTTCAAAATAAGCAGCTCAAGGGTTAGCAAACCGACCTGCTGCAAATGCTAGTGTTAGCATCCTTGCTAAAAAACAAATTATTGCCCCAGGTAATTTGGTGCTTAGCAGCTTAAACTGATTAGCAAATGTAGCCTTCCAAGTTTTTGAAATAAAAAAGCAACTTTTTCTCGACTGATATTCAAAAGCAGGTCTGTATTCAGAGAGAATACATTTAAATCACAAATACTGTTTTTTAGAAGGGCTTTCATTCTGCTGTCTTTCACATAACAGCCGCTAGCAGAGCTGAATTAATGCACACTCTTACCTGGGCTTAAGCCCAGATCCCCGGGCTGAGGAAAGGCCCAGTGTTGTCACAGATATGTATGACATATTGAAAGTGATTACCAGAATTTACAATGTGTTGCTATGTTTATGCTGTTATTGCTTAGCTTTGAGTCTGTGATTCTGAGAAGATGGGGATTTGTGAGGCTGAACACCACTGAACTCTCTTTCCTGACCGTGCGTGTGTGTCACCGCTACTGACCATCAGTGTGATGAGAGAGCTGCAGACACAGTGACACAGCCAGATACAGTGAATGAGACTTCATGAGAGCAGAGTGGAAAGAAGCTAATATACAGCTACACACATAGTGGATATTCAGCAAGTATCTGACCATTATAATAAATTATTATGGACTTTGTCTTCCTCTGAAAACTAGAAAGGTTCTATCTATGAGCAGGTCATCATGTATAATGCAGTTGTAAGTTGACAGTAGTTAGTCTTTCCTATAGTTTGCTAATATCATCCTACTAATGTTTATTTTATATCTTCTGGCCTCCTGGCTTCATTCTTCTGAGCAATTTACAGGGGGAGCAGCATTTCTTTATTTATTTTTAAACTGGTAAAGCATATTGTGTATTGTGTTCAGTTCCCAAGGGATGCATGCACTGATACAAATTTATGTAGACTATTTTATAAAAGTTTGGGATTTGAGAAGTATGATTTTTAAATGTTTGTTTTTTTTAAATGAATCTTTCATGCTTACCGAGTGGCATTAATAGTAGGATTTTTAAATGTAATTACAATCTCAATTACATGTTTTCAGTTTTCATATATTTAAAAAAATAATTTTCAGCAGCTAAATTTGAAGCTGAATTTTCAGCAGCCATTAGCCTAGTCTCAGCCTCAGACGTCACGCCCACGGAGCGTTGGCTGAACGTCTGATGCATACGGTACACTTTTCTGGAAAC
>JAUCMU010000024.1:22205967-22219273 GCA_032275025.1 Enteromius treurensis | reverse complement strand
ATGGGCAAACAGGAAATAACATAGGAAAATGAAACTAAACCAGGAAACATGAAAACGAAACCAAACTTAAACAGTGATAGAATGAAAATTAAGGAAACAGAGCGTTACAAGAATAGAGCCAGACCTGGAAGCGAGTTTGAGTCAGATAATAGCTAAATAACTAGTTTGATTACCATTATCCAATAACATTTGCAGCCTCAGTAACATTAGCAGAAAAAGAAAGTCATTTCAGAGGAACAGCTTTTTTATTTTCATGTCATTTAAATCTTTTTTCAATAAAATGTAATATTCTTTATTTAATTTAAGATAAGCATAATCTGGTTTGTGATAATAAAAAGGTCTTTTTCTAAGCGTGATTTAAAATCAAATCAACGTGAAAATCTATTTTACTTTTGTAATGTTTCCGGAAAGTAAAAATAGTCATTTTAATTTTCATCTGGAGAGTTTGTCAATATCTAGAATAACCAGAGAGAAAAATCCTCAGTAATTAAAAAAGAAATTGAATCCCCCAATAGACGTCCCTAATTAATACAATGGTTTTATTTTAGGCTAGCGGTCTATTTTGGAATACACAAGACAATTTAGTCAAGACGGAGGCAGCTGCCGCCCTGGAGTGCATGACGAGGTGAAAAGGCGATGGAGAGAGAGAAACAGCAAGGGGTTTTCTATCTCCTCCACATGTCTCTCCTCCAGCTGCCCTCACGTGTAGCGCCGGTCATTAATTCAGCGAGGAGGGGGCGCCCTACATACCTTTTCTCTCACAATATATATAGCATGCTCTAAATATCCTCATTAGAGGTGTGATTTATGATGCCCCGACACTCCACCTTCTTTATGTTTGTGCTGCGGTAAGAGTGGCTCAGGCCCTGCATTGCATCTGTTTATGGAGTTCTCTAAAGCCAAAACCGCTCTGACCAAGTAAATCAAATGCAATGCACAGTTCAGCAGAACTCAGCAAGACCACTGAACATCTCCTTGAGAGACTCTGGCCAGGCAGTGAGCGAGTTTGCACACAGATGTTTGAAATATTTTAGACGTATGGAGATGAAAACCAGCCACACTTTGTAATATAATAAGGACAAGCATTTGTACGGGCACTCTGCAAACCGGGATGACCTGCCAGAAATATTACGCACTGAAAACAATATGTTCTCAGGTTCACTTTACAGAAACTACTATGCTGATGTTTTTCAGAGTGGTATATATTAACCATGAGGGTGTTAACATCGAGTCTGATGGCTTGTGTGCGGCAGCTATTCGTTTTTTGTAAGTTGTGAGACAAGTTTAAAATAAAGTTAGGCCAATCTCAGACAGGCAGAGAAGTTGTTCTCATGTTTCCTATCTTTGTCTGTGTTTATTGCAAATGAGACATAATTGAATATTTGTGGAACTAACTTTAGTTCGTTTCAAACTATCTTTTGTTCTTCCTAGATGATGTTATGTTCCTGTTTTAACTAGCAGCCGGCATTTCATTTGACATTTAGTTTAACTATTAAGGGTTTTTCTAAGAATATTTGCATTTCATAAAATACATGGATGAAGATGATATGTGGATATGACCTTGCTACTATATACAGTACAACACACACACACACACACATATAATAAGGTTTAGTGAAGTTTTTTAATGCTCACCAAGGATGCAGTTATTTGATCAAAAATTGAGGAAAAACAGTACTATCGTGAAGTAGTACTGCAATTTGAAAAAGCTATTTTCTATTTGAATATACTGTATTTTAAAATGTATATTCATAAATGCAAAGCACATACATTTCAGCAGCTGTTACTCCAGCCTTTCAAGTCACATGATCCTTTCTGAAATCAATCTAATGGTCTGATTGGGAATACAAGAAATGTTTCTTCTTCTTCTTTTTTTTTTATTATATAATTAATAAACCAAATTTATATATATTATTTATGCGTTTGCAAATAATTTAGTATTTTTTGAAGAGGATATTGTAACGATCTGCTGAGACATGGCATTACAGATATACAGTATCTTCAGTTCAATTTGTTGTAGAGCATTGCAACATCAGTTCAGTAAGATAAACTTAATCATATCCACATTTTCTGAAAACACAATTTTTATAATGAATTCTCTTAATTTAAGGATTTTTTTCTGCTGGAGAACAATACAAAATGTAATTCAATTTGTAGACATTGCAACCTATATTATGCAGCTTTTTATATCTCTCAAAATATTGGTCATTATAATAGCAATGACTTGTCATTGGTGTCAACAAAAAGTTGCTGTATAATCTAGTTAAGTGTTGTGATCAATTAGCATGGAACCCACACGCTGTGAGTGCGAGTGCATTCAGATAGCCTTTCACCTGCGCTAAGAGGGGAAGAAGAACTGATTAGCTTTTTAATTGTCTGATTTAGATCAAACGTGAGCTGACTACCATGCGGTGTAGTGCAAGTTACAAGTAAGGATATGAGAAGGCAGCTCATTACTTTTCACACGGGATTGCCTTTCATTCAAATAAGCATTTCTACTCTGTAAAAAAGACAAATATGCTTAAGATATTAAAATCCACTATGAAAGAATAATGAGTTCAAAGCCTTTAATCTTTTGACTGCTTTGAATTTATATAAGCCCTGTTTGATATTCTGTCTGATTGCATAAAGTTGCAGTTGAAACATATTTGAAGGTGGTTTGTTAGTTTGCAATGTAACCTGCGGTGGAAGAGAGTACTGACGAGATATTTCGGTGGAGTTGGTGTTTTTGATTGTCCCAAGGTGTCTGCATGGGAGGGTGGCAAAACAAGCCATTTCCCCAAAAAGAACAATGTCTGGATAAAACACAGAAGAATCAGACACAGCTGTGATGTAGAGACAAAGAGACAAATTTTGGAAGTCAAAATGCAACACTCATTTTGCCTTAAAAATACATTGAAATATGGTGAAAGCATTAGTAGGGCTGCTTTTCATCATCACAAAACAATTTTCAAATTACTATGCTGGTTTTTGCTTTGCTTGGTTCTAATTAGACGTGCTAATGAGGGCTGTTAAAAACAAAAAAAATGTGACTAAATTAGTCGACTTCATTGCTCAAACTGACTAGTCAACCTTTGAGAGCCTTCACTGCTATAGACATTTTTTTTGTGACTCATTATGCATTAGAATTTACTAGTGCTGCTACACTTAGTGACGCCCCAGATACCTTCTCCCTCACTGGTATACTCAAGAGTCTCAAAGCTTCCTGACTGCCCCTCCAGTCCTTTGAAGATTGATTGGTGGAGATGAGGCTCTTGTCCAGCTCTTCTGGCTGACAGCAGACATGCACACCAGGAGCCGCACCACCAGCAGTCACTAATGAGACTATTAATGGCCTGTCACATCCGTAAACGACCCATTACTGATACCCAATCACCGACTTTCTATATAACCACCATAAATTTAAGCCTAATAGTAATTTGCCCGATAGTCTGAACATTAACTACACTGTACAATTCTCAGACAGGTCCGGAACGGACTGCTTTTTTTTGAGATGCAGTAATTTCAGCACTCATGAAATCTCATTGAGTTTATTTGTAGTTTATTTATAGGTGTTGATTCTATATTCAAGGGACTTTTTAAAGGGACTTTTTTTGGTACTATATACCAACAAATATGATGATCCCCTTGAGTATTATCTCAATTTATTTTTAGCAAATAAATCGATAAATGTATTTCTTTTAAAATAAATAGTGTGATATCATGAAAACAATATTATATATATATATAGAGAGAGAGAGAGAGAGAGATTTTTTTATTTAAATTTTTTAATAGAAATATATATTTTTGCTGACTCCCTAGTGGTCCTGTGGGGTCCCTGTTCCTTATCCAAACAGATGTTTGCCTTCTGTTACATCATTAATGTAATACAGTGTTTCAACAACACCTTAAATTCCATGTTTCTTTTTTCTCTCTAACTTTGTTTGACTAGTACTGTCCCATATTCAAGTTTTCACCTAATGAAGATAAACTAGGTAATTACGGTTTTGGCAGAGTGGAAGTCTGCAGTGTTATATTTATCCATTTTGACAGTATGGGGTCGGATGTGTATGGGCACTCTGAATCTATAGGATAGAATTTCCGGGGTAGTTCCTCTTCGCAACAGCTGCTATCTGGGACAGTCTTCTGTGGGACAGGTCCTCAGGTGATGTGCTGCAGATGTGGCTAGATAGAGCAATCTATTTTCTATTTGACAGTGTTAAAAGTACTGTATATAGCAGAAGCATCTGAAAAGCGTTCTTCATACAAATATTGTGGAGTATTACCAGCAGACGTAAAATAAATAAAAGCCCTTTCAAAATGTATTTTATTGGTTGAAGTTATAGTTGTTTTGTATCCTTATGGTTACAGGTAAAGCATGTGATTCTCTACCAATTGTTGCACCAAATGGAACTGCGTTCTGTTTTGTTTTGTTTTTCCCAGATAAAATCTTTGGTTCAACCAGTGTTTTAAGTTTGAGATAGGATAATTTTTTTTTTTTATCTGTTTTGTGCAACTACTTTCACAAATGTTAAACAGTTCACCTGACCAGTGTGAATCTTCAATTAACTGTTCCTAAATTAGTACAGTATTGCAGGTAAATAGCTTTTAATAAGTCACAAATAACTAGTGGAGGACTCTTGGGAATGATGATCAGTACCCTCTGTGGTTCTCTTTGGGACATATGCACCTAGAGGCCTTATTATTCATTACTTAGAAGTGACTAAAATACTAATAAGAAGTAAATAAGACCCTTTCCATTAATGATGCTGCCTATTACAGTATCATATTTGAGTACATCTTTAATGAGTATTATGGTTTGGTGACAAGTGCATCCAATGACACTATAGTCACCCTACTTTGCAATTAATTTATAGTTTATTTTGTAATTTGACCTCATTCAAGGTAATTTTGCGTCTGCAAATAGCATCCCCTGATATAGCACTGCAGTAAAAAGAGTAAAGTTGCATAATCTGTCTTAGTCATGTTTGCTCTCTGTGAAATTACTTGAATATCAGGACAAGCACCTACGGCTCTTTCTTTGTAGAGAGGTCCTTTGCCGTAGTGCGCCCTTGTCTTTCAGTTATTGCAAAACACTGAGTATTTAAGGCATGTTTATCTCTAGGGCCTGGGCATTTAGCATCATGCTAGAGGCTTTTTGCTTTATGACATGCACCATGTTGTCTTTGTAGATATAACAAAGAGGGGATGAAGTACATTGTTATGTAATATGTTCTGTGTAGTTTTTGGAAATGGTCATTGTTTTTTTCTTGTACATTTCGTAATAAAGGTGAAAAAGGTGATGGTGCAGATGCACTTTATATACATAGAGGATAAGAGAGAGTGTGATCGACTGTATCCATAATTCCAATAGTATCAGACTGTGTCCATAATTTCTATAGACACATACACACATGTATAGCTAGATCTCTTATATTGTATTATAATTCATTATTATTGGTAGTTGGTAATTAGTAGTAATTATGGTTCTCATTATTGTCACTGGTGTTTGTGTTGCTTAACATTTTTGTGGAAAGTATTATGCACTATTTAAATGTGTGGGGTAAGTATGTTTTTTTTTTTAAATACTGTAATTGTGTTTTAATCCGTTTTTTATCTCTATATAAATTCTTATGTAATAATCGAACGCTTAAAAGTCACAAAAGTTGACTTTGCTCAAAAGGTGTGTGAGGCTTGGTTGTTACATAATGCATTTTTATACCACATGTGCATTTTCAATCTCAGTGAGGGACTGTCTATTTAATGGGGTCTCTCACAGAGGTGCCTAGGGCAGCTAGTGCAGCTGCATGCTGAGACTTTCACATTCATTACTTAGAAATGCCTAAAATACTTCTGCAGAGTATCTCAAACCCTCTTGTGTTAATATACTGTAAATGTTTTTTATATGAATAAAAGAAGAATTATAGTCATTCACATGCAATCACACTTAACGTACAATGTAAAAGCAATGTTCTTTTTCTAGGAGATAGAGCTTGTGCCTGTATCATCAGTATATTCTTTATCTCATGCATATTTGATTTTTTATTCTCTGCACGTGTACTGATGTGTAGCCGTGTTTTTCTTAGCATGATGTCGTCACTGTTCTCCTCTGGTCTCTGCGGTTACGTCACATCTCCATAGTAACTTCCTGCCTCCCCCCTGTGTGTGTGCAGTGTGCATTCTGGCTCGCTGCACAGGTAATGCCATTTTTGTGCAGCATGTCAGAGAGAAACACAATATTTCCAGTGAAGCTGGCACAATGAGCCAGAGCTTTGCTCACTCTAATGGAGCTGCTACTTTACTCTTTATCATGCGTTTGAGGATAGAACCTACATGGTTAATTACGTAGCCAATTAGTTGTGTTTTAGCCCTGTAGGGTGAGAAATAAAGACTCTGAGTGAATTTACTGAACATTTGGGGTAATAACCACCCATAGTCCATTTTAACATATAACAGTTAACCGTTGGTGTTCTTTTCTGAACATTATTCACAAACTCAACGTTATTTGTGATCCTGGACCACAAAACCAGTCATAACTTAAGTAGCACATATATATGTGTAACAATAGCCAATAATACAACGAATGAGTCAAAATTATTGTCAAATTATTAAGCTATTATCAAAATAATTCAATTTTTTTGCACCCTCAGATTCCAGGTTTTATCTCAGCCTATCCTATTGTCCAATCCTAACAAACCATACATCAATTAAAAGCTCTTAAAATAAATATTAAAGTCACTTTTGAAAAAAACTCTGACTTTGAAAAATGACTGGCTCTGTGGTCTATGGTTGGATTTGCTTTCTGAGATTGACAATGAATCTTTTTTTAAAAGAGATTCGTTTTCAATTGATCATGTCATTATTAAAATCAAATGATAAACAGATGATGAAGATATATAAACACACCTTTACACTTTTTTTAGATTCATTTATGGTAACATTTTATTGCTGATTTAAAACACTGTTCTTTTCAATTCAGTTTGGTCAACTTCCCAGTGAAAGACCATGTATTTACCAAGATATTACTAGGAACAGGGAAAATGTGCAATATATCAGAATAAGTCTCGCTTCCTAAAAAAAGAGAGGCAGTCACTGGTAAAGTTATTGCATCACTGCAGCTGCTGTTAGAAACTCCAGTTCCCATAGAAACAGTCAGTATCCTGATACCCATGCTTGGGACGGCACATGCGCATTGGCTGAACCAACTTGAAATATGCATTTTGAAATGTTATTTGAGCATAAGAGGTCAAATTTAAGTGACAGTTCATGCCAATGTAGATGATTTGAAATACGTTATTTAAACGTGAATTTGGCAAGTTGTTGAGATTTCGGTAACTCACTACATAGGTAGATAGGAGTTAGTCTTGCATACCCAAAATTGTGAAATGACTTTCCATGAAAGGAACTTTGACTGATTAGCCTCAAAGGGACTTTGGCCATGGTCTGCTGTATCCTCCACAACCTAACACTCAGAACTGGCCTGCAAAATCAAGAATTGCAGCATGCAAAATTGCATTTAGCATAGATTTTATGAGCACATTTGTGCTGCTACCTAATTTACATAATTCCTATAGTGAATCGGGCACTAAAACAACAGAGACAGTGTGTTCAAATAAGCGGCACGATGAATTCCCCTTTGAAAGGGGATCATATACCGATGAAGCGTCTGTGTGGCTCAGTTTCGTGCTTCGCTTGCTAGTCTCTCATGTCCTGGATGGATCGTTGCTGTCTCTTTACTATGAGGAAGACGCTAAGGTGTCACATTTTCCAAAAGTGTCACAACTGTCTTCACTTCACTACATGATTCTTTTGACATCTCAGGGGGCGATGAATTATTAAACAGTTTCCACTAGGAATGTCAGTGTCTGGATAGTTGTTTTTTTTCCCCTTTTTTCGTCTTTTTGTTTATAAAGACAAACTTTAGTTTCTTATCAGTGCCGAAGAAGAACAGGGCGTTCTGAAACTCTCCTTACAACCGTATCCCAGTTCTGTATCACTGTTCGCGTCACATCACAATGTCAAAACGCGTCACGTCATAATGCACCCCACAGCCCCAAAGCCCCATGAGTGCTGTTTTTTGATAAATATAGAGGTTTTATTTATAGCGACTGAAGCGGTAAGTGAAAGGAGTTGCGCTGGAAGACGTTAGAGTGGAGTGGAGTAAGGGCAGAGACGCTTGAGGACAGAGCGACCCAGATGACAGCGCTCCAGAATAATCACCCCCTCCCAGACCAGACAAGCCCGGGCCGAGGCGTTGCCGCAGGAGCGTTCACCGCGTGATGTCACTTTTATTACGCCTCGGCTTCACTCCGCACCACAGACGGCCCTCATGAATATTCGCCAGCAGACTTCCGGGGATCTGCTGCTCACAGTAACACAAATGAGAAGTGGAGCCTGTGAGAGTTTAACAGTATGTAACACATTCTGGCTCACTGTGTCCCTGTGAAGGCAGTGTGAATAGGAGATATCGCACAGTAATACTGGGCTGGACCGGTCAGACCTGTCCAAAACAATACTGCGATGAGCCCAACTTAGAGCAATAAGTGTTAGACCCAGCTGCGTTGACGATTTAAATTTGTATAATAACACTGTATAATAATAGACTGGGAAAAAGTTTGTAGTTCTTATTGTGACATTCAAGGCCCGTGCATTTCCAGTCATTTTTAAATGTTCGGAAAGGTTATGAGTCTGTCGGAGGTCTACAAGCAGCTACTTAATGACTAAATGACTGTCATACTCACATGGTACACTTTCTCTGTCTTTTCCATGAGTATAAGTGCTTTATGTACTTGCGATTTCCAAATCATATCCAGTATACAAACCGATCTGCATTCTCTTTTATACGGTAGTTATTTTCTTCAAATTAAAATTCTGTGTGAACTGCAAGTTTGCAAATGTTTTCCCTTTCGTATTTGGATGTACTTCTGAGAGAAACAGAATATTCAATTAAATTAGAGGGGCGTGGTCAAGGATGTCATTGACGTATGTTATCAGAGAAGGCCCGTCCTTTTTTCACCACAAAAATAGGAAATGTGAGGTAACAAAATAAATATTGTTCATTTTGATTTCACAGACTTAAGTAAATAAAAATACTTTTACAGTCAGCATGAATGTCACTCAGTTTATGCATTATGTTTAGACTCAATAAACACATTGATAAGCAAAGTGACAGAAAAGATTTTCACATTCAAGTCAAGTCGCCTTATATTGCTTTTAACAATACAGATTGTATCAAAGCACTTTGTAGAGTGTCTGTAATGTATAATTAAAGATTAAATACTCAATTTTCAGTTAAAGGCATTTCTTTATTGAATGTAGAGATGTCATTGTCTAGTTCAGTTTAGTTTAAATAGTAACCTATAGTATAATAGAAATTAAGTGTCCCCAACTAAGCAAGCCAGATGCAACAAGGAACCAAAACTCCTTCTGCGACAGAATGGAGAAATCAGGCCCAGTTAGGGGGCCAGTTCTCCTCTGGCCAGAGGAAACTAATTAATTTACTTTTTAATATATTTATTATATTTGTGTTTTATTTTTTATTTAAAGTTTTTCATTTGTATGATTTATTTGTTTGCTATAATTGTAATGCATAGTTTAAGGCATTTATTGTTTGTCTGTCTGTTTTTATTATATATAGATTTGTTTGTTTATTTGTTCAAGAAAAAACCCCTGAAAAAGTGTAGTTGTTTCATAAATAAATAAATAGATGTTTAGTTTGTTTTTCTGAAGGATCATGTGACAGTGAATAAATTTAATTAAAGTTTAATTTTAAGTATGAGACTATTTCACAGTCCTGTATTACAATATTATTATATTTTATCTAATAAAATAAAAGTCTTCTTTCAAAAACATAAAAAAACTCTTACCAAGCCCGAAGGGTAGTCTATTGTAAATTATATTGAGTGATAAAAAGCACAAAAAGTGGCAATTTAATAGAAAGTACATTTTTAGACAGTATTCTATGCATATTATTCATAAATTTATAAAAAGTAAATTTTTTTATTTATTAAGTTTTGTAAGTAGGCCCCTTGAATGGGGATTGTAATATTTTGAATTTGTCAAATCTTTTCTAACCTAAATAGGTCTGCTGTTGGTCAATCTAGCTTTGGTTAATGACAATGATTTTTCTCTGTGTGTTTTATAGGTTATGGCATCTCGATGCTCTCAGCTGAAGATAGCGAGAGGTGGGAAAGCCGCAGGCTACTACAGGACTTTGACATTGACAGCAACTACACTGATGAAGTGCAGCTTGGGCCCAGTGCTGAAAAGAACTGCACACCACCTGGTAAGAGGTTAAGCACCACACACACATAAAAAACTCAAACAGTCTGCAAGCTCTTTTGGTTCAATAGTACGATTGAAACAGGACAATTATTTTTTTCTAAAGAACATAGTATGCCAGATGACTTACTGTATGTCACAATAAAACAACATCTTACTATTAAGCAAGTCAGCAAGAAGTTTCACTTCTGAAAATGAGTTTTTGCAGGGAGAATGTCCATATTGGAACGTGTATTGGATTGTGAACTAGGTTCTATAAACCTTAAAATTAAGTTTTGTTTTCTAAAATTAAACATTCTTATGTCTTTTATTTGTTCTCCTCTGGTTTGTAAGTCCACAGAGGTGCTAGTCCTGTATCAGGACTCTCCTGTGATCTGTAAGTCAGACACTAACTCTTTAGTTGCGTATGAGTGAGCAATCTCGCTGACACAGACTTTGCTATTGTTTCTCTTGGGACTCACTGGCTGGAGAATGTAATGTGTATTTCAAACCATAGAGAGTATGAGCTGTGACCAGTTCAATGGTTAACTGTGTGTTTCTGGCCAAGGTAAAGACCAGACACATCATTTATAATGATGATAAGGTTTTAAAACATATTACCACTCCTAGAAATTTCAACTGAACACAACGCTATCAGGTGCTATGGCTGATCTTAATTTGAAATTTGCTTAATGTCTGTGCAAGATTCCATAGTAAACACATTCACACTCACTTTTAATTTCTAACAGAATTAGTATAACAATTTGACTTATTTCAATCTTTTCCTCATAATTTTCCCTCATCGTTATTCATTGTTTATTTGCACGGTTGGCGTAGATCTTCTGTGTAATGTGATGCACTTGGCTACATTGTGCTCCACACTCTTGGACAATTTGAAGAGGCCAATTAGAGCAGGTCTGAGGGAGAGGCGAGGA
Source organism: Enteromius treurensis (assembly GCA_032275025.1). NCBI lineage: Eukaryota > Metazoa > Chordata > Actinopteri > Cypriniformes > Cyprinidae > Enteromius > Enteromius treurensis. The sequence continues at coordinate 22,208,099 of JAUCMU010000024.1, read as the reverse complement.
TGAACAAAGGGATCATCAATACTGTGTGGGTCTATTGATTGACTGTCTCCCTCTTCTTTCAAAGTTCTCCTCTTTCCCCCCTGCAATGCATTTACTATAGAAGGGATCAACTACAGAGCACTGTTAGTATCTGATTCCACTTCATTGCTCAGTTTGCTTGTTGCTCTGAAACTTCATACATGTTCATATAGCCAGGCTATATGTTTTCAGTGGAACCACAAATATTGGACAATGTGGTCACATTCAAAAATGTTCAGTTAATCTCAATAAAACTGCAGTTATTTTATTGTCTAGGTTAAAATATTTTTCCCAAAAAATCAAAATACAGTTGACTAACACAATAAAGCACAATAATAACATGATAGCATAATGAAAAAGGACACGAAAACATGATTTGTAAAACTAAAATAAACTCTTCTTATGTAGCATAGACTATAAATCAAGAAATGAAGTGTAAAATTAAAACTCACTTGATTTCATTTAAAAAAATAGAATACTTCACAATTTAAAGGTTTTGGGTTGTTAGGATTAATTAGCTGTATTTGAATGAAGGTCTAATGCTCATCAAGGTATATTTTGTACCTTTGAAATACACTGTTAAACACCAAAAAGCAGGTGATGATAAGAAAATCACATGATGAACCAAAGCCCATCACAGGCAGCTTTTAAATATGAACAGATAGAAGGTGCTCAGAGTCATTCACACAAACACTAAACACCATCATGGTGAGACTAATTGAACGGAAATATGCAATAAAGATTTATTTAACAACTTTACAACCCTAATAAACATAACTGATAAGAACTAAGAAGAAACATAGTTATTTCAAAGAAAAAAAACATCAAATTCAAACTAAATTTTAAATGCAATGATGAGAATTCTGGGAATGTCAGTTTACGTTTTTTTCCCTTTAAATTTTTTTTTATTTACTATTAACCATTAAACAGGTTTTTACCATAGCATGTTTTACAGTTTTTTTATTGTTAAAATCATATCAGTATGAATTTCTTTAGAAAAAAATCTTGCTGACCTCAAACTTTTTAATGTTGTTATAGATATAATAATTGGCTCAAGAAAGGTAATTGTTGAAATTATTTGATTGTTATTTGTTTGCAGATAGTTTAAAATTTTGGTTCCTAATATAGTTAAACAATGCATATATTTTAAATGAGGCTTCAGCATCTAAATACTTTGGGGCCACTGTATGTCATAAATACTATTCTTTTATATGCATTGGCATGACTTTTATATTTTATATGTGGTTAAAGTAGAAAAGGGCAGTGTTTTAGGCTTGAGGGAAACACTTAATCTGCAGTGAATACAGAGGAATGTCAAGTCTTGCTGATGGTGAGCTAGAGCAAAACTTATGATTTGACATCTGTCCAGAAATAAAACAGAGCAGGAGGTTATTTTCCATGGGGAGCCATTGTATCTGCAGTGAGCTCAGTGTGTAACGGCCCGGCTATGCTGTTATGAGGTGTAAAGGGAGCAGCTTTGCGTCTGTAACACAGCGTGGCCTGCCTGCTTTTGTTTGTGTTTTTTTCTGTGGGCGGATTTGGGTAAATGTTTCCAAGTGGGGTCCTGGTGTTTTAGGAGGCTGTGTTTCTTGCCAAGCATCTCCTTGATCTCGCCGTTAAAGAGCGAGCTGTGCTCTTAAGCTCTAGCTTGTGTCCAGATGCCCGCTCCCCCACCCGTCTCCAACACCAGCCTGGCGCCTTGGCACAGGTTGAGGGTTTCCTTACTCTGCTGTTCAAAACTATTCTTCCTTTAATACAGCTGTAGAAGTCTACACATTACACTAGAGAATAAGTCTTGCTCATATCTTTATATTTAAACCTGCTTTTTACTACACATACAGTACACAGGTGTTGGGAAGGACAACATTGTTTAAATGTATGAATGGAGGCCCTTAATTATCATTACAGACTGGGAGAATCAATCTTATGCCTTGGACATCAGAAGTTTAGACTATTCTTGACAGTAAAGTTAGACTGGAGACCTATTGTGATGCTGTAAAAAAAAAAATAAATAAATGAACACATAAATACATATATATCAGTGGCGGCTACTGGTCTGTCAAATAGGGGAAGCTCATTTTCGCCCTACATCATAAAATTGTCTATTTATCTAG
>JAUCMU010000024.1:22177657-22205895 GCA_032275025.1 Enteromius treurensis | reverse complement strand
AAAGCAGTTCCTAACGCATCTTTTTCTTTATCAACATGGATATTAAAATCACCAACAACTAAGACTTTATCTGCAGCAAGTACTAACTCAGTTAGAAAATCAGCAAACTCTTTAATAAAGTCTGTATGATGCCTCTCAGCATTCTTTCATCCTTAGTGTATGTGTAGTCATTTAAATTTTTCATGTGCTCTCCCGTGAATCTTCAGGAGTTCTGCCTGTTAACAAATCCTCCTCAGCACTTCCTGAATATTCACAAATGCATCAAAACAATCAGACAACCCGTCATTAGCTTGATTACTGATGCTAATGAACTGTTAATTATCTCTTCATCCATCAACTCCTATTGTCTGTCACACGGCATTTAATGTTGCTCAAGCGTTAACATTGACTGACTAGAAGCCATTACAATGGATTATGACCTTTAAACCAATATCAGAAATTAACTACCAAAAAGCTCTACCCACTGGAATTGATTTCCAGGGATTTTTGTTAAATTTGTCAATACAGTCATTTAACAAAATTAAAATATCGATCTGAACAATTATTGCTAACCTATAAATTCAAATCACCATTAAAGTGTTTGCATTTGCCATTTTCTTTTATCTTATATTGTGTTGACTTCCTCTAACTCAAGTGTGCTCCTGTTTTTGTATTTCTATGTACGCAGTTGGACATTTGGCTAGCAGATGAGTCATGTGACCTGACCTTTGAGAGCAGTGCTGACATTAGGCTTACGGCAGAGAGAGTGTGTAGGACTGCTTAGCTGAAATTTGACTACACGCTTGGGCAGATGATTAAAATGCCTGCACTCACCTTTTTTCACCTGTCTATTTTCTCTTTGTTTCTTCGTTGTGATTGCCATGCTGATGTCAGGAGGACCGCAGGATCGTTTTAATCTTTTTAGTTCTCAGCCAAATTTTTTTTCTTTTATTTAGTCACAGGAATATTCTAAATAGTGCTATATATATAAATGAATCTTTATTTCTAAGAATGTGTTGGCCATTGTGTTTGCCCATTCACTGAAAAAAAAATGTACCACAACTAACTTAAATTACAGACAAAAAAACTACAATTTTCATGTTAGCACCATGGATTTGATTATAAATGGCCCATTGTGAAAATCTTAACATGCTCAAATAGAGGATGCAAAGACAACAGTAAAGAATACAGTCACATAAAAGCCATGAGAAAGAGAAGGGACATCGGAAATGAATAGAGATGTCAAGAAAGAACAAGAAACAGCCATTAATCAGTGGGATGCCCATGTTGCGATGCTGCGTGGGTAGTTCGGCAGGCAGCTACCCAGTACACACGTTCACAACACACACACATAGAAAACAAACACAGCACATTATGAAAGATGAACATTCAGCATGCTGCACACAGCTTGGTCATTTAACCACTTTCTACCACTTGAACTTTCTGCAGCTGTTCATGGAAAGCTGCAAAGCGAGTTAAGTTTTCCGTTTTGATTCTGCGTAAATAATAAAAGCCTGAATCTTCCTCAATAATGGACATGTAGTCATGGGAGAGAGAGAGCTTTTTTCTCTTGTGTCAGTCATATTCATGTTCCTCTAATGAAGCAGAACTGCTTACTTGTCTAACCTCTGCTTTTATTCTACTAGTCCACTGAAGACACGTGAAAGCAGTCAGTGTTCTCATAGGAACTCCTGATTTGGACAATGTTTTTTTGTATGGCGCATTGTGTGCTCTTAAATGGCCTTTGTTTACAGTTTACACCTTCCTCGCCTCAAAGGCTCAGTTTCAGATCTCTTTCTCTGGCTATTTGAGCTGCATTTGCACAATCAGAGTAGAGAAAGCATTCAAAATGTGCTTACCATGCGCTTTACTGAAACGCCAATATTGCAGTTATAAACACAGCCCTTCTCTCTCTTTTGCACTGTCACTCACTCTTTCTCTCTATTTATGTGTTTGCCTGTCTGTTTCTCCATTTTAGTCCTTGTTCCAACAGACATAAACACTAAATGCACCATTTAGCTTATTTAGTTTATTTATTTTTCTTTTTTTACTATTTTACTCAATTTTATAATTTATTTGGCAATAATTGTCAATCAGAAAGATGAAAACCTATGGCCTGTGCTAGTTGTTGCATCTTATTTTAGTTTTTATTTATTTATTGTTATTATTTTATTATTATTTTCTATACATGAAAACATCTCCATGGAGACCCACAGGTCTACTTCCTCTTTGTTCAAAGCCATATGTTTTGGTCCAGCCTCCCTACTGCCACAAGTACAGAGCAGAGAAATAGAACTCTCAAGATGCATGTTTTGTTTCCATGTTTTGCCTTACCCTGGCTCTTTCTCGCAGACTCTCTGAGAAACCATCAGACAAACAAGAAACTGAAAGTAAAAGCGCATCACTCAAAATAAACAGAGGCTTTCTCAGGAGACATTCCCTGGTGGCTCAACCTGGATCTTTTAGACACGCTCAAACAGATATTTGTTGTCCTCTCCACTGTGACTAACCAGGTTTTTCCTGTGACTCCGCTCCCTTTGAGGAGAGATTTCTGGGAAATGCTGAGGCAGAGGATAAAAAAAAAAAAAAAGAAATCCTTCATGTAAGCACTATTCCCAGAGGGGATGTTGTTTCTTTAAGTCCAGGCAGGCTGGAGTTTGTTACAGGTGTAGAAACTCTGGTTGAAAAGGATGTTGGCATGTGGTTGCTAAGGTGTTGTAATGATTTGTAGCATGTGGCTATGCTGTTACTCAGATTAATCTGTCTTTAAGTCTATGATATTTCTATCCCTAGGTTTTTACTTTTCAGTGTCAGTTTATGGTTATATTTTACACTCTTCCAAGCAAACATTTCATTTATCATCTTGTCTCATTTGTATTTAAGTCAAATTCACTTATGCTAACCAAGACTGCATTTATTTGATCCAAAATACATAAAAAACTGTAATATTCTTAGATATATATCTTAGATTGTATTCAAGTTCAATAGGCTAATTTGGTGCTCAGGTACCTTTTTTTATTATAACCATTGTTGAGAACAGTGTTATACGCTGTGTAATATTTTTCTGGAAACGAATTCAATGTTTACATTATTTTTATATATATATATATATATATTTTTTTTTTTTTTCTCTGGATTCTTTCGTGAATAAAAAGTACAGTATTTATTTATAATAAAAATCTTTTGAATAGGTTTGTTGTCAGGTTTGATCAATGCAATGCATCCTTGCTGAATTGTAGTATTAACAAAAAAGAAGAAGAAAAAAATAATACCATCCCCTGCCTTTTTACTATTTTTATACTTGAATTATTGTTCCATTCTGTTTCGTATGGAAATAGTCTTGTCCTTTCATTACAGCATTCTACATCACATTACGGGCATGTGTGTTTGGATTTAAGCAAAGCGTGCATGTCATTTGAGTGTATGTATATATAGTGTGTGTTTGATTGTGGTGTTGTGATGTAACTCTAAATAAAGAATGGCCTGCGGACAGCATGACAGGCTGAGGACAGTGGTAATGTGGATTCAGGAGGATGCACTGGCCCGAGGAGCTCTGTCACATGTAGAAGAGAAGGTCAGAATGTGCAAGACTGTGTGTGCATTTGCACACATGAGGGAAACTGTGCACATTTCTAAAGAAAGTAGATATTAAAAATCAGAATTGAGGATGACGCACATACAGGTGCAGTATTTTAAAGCAAATAATGCAAAGTAGTTCGTTCCAGGTAGCTATAATTGCAAATTGTATTATAAATGATCAAAAAGGAAATATTAGTGAAGTGTTTTTTTTTTTATTTACATGTGTAAGGTATTGGACTGAATACCTGTTTTACTTATTTGATATATTTTGGCAAGATTGATATGAAAGTTGCTTGTATTATCTCCTGCTATCTGAGCACTTTCGCCATTGAAAATGACAGGATGACTAAATGCAAGCAAACATTGTTCACACACATGAATTAGCTCAAATTAATGCAGATGGATTCTCTTACTTTCTGGATGTACACAACCTAACAAAACAATACATGTCGTGACACTTAACTACGCAGAAAGAAAGACAAAAGTAAGAAAAGGCTATTGTATTGAGTCCAAAAAATGTTCCTCCCTTTATTAGAATGTGTTTTATACTTTAATGACATAAATTATACATTATACGTTGTCAGCGTTTTGAAGCTGGAGGTATGATCTTTCCACTGTGTTTTGTGGGGGGTTGTGGGATGAGACGTGTGAGAGGGGACTAAATGTCAAATTACTCAGCGCAATGATGACGAAGCCTGCTACACGCGATGTGTCGCTGCGAATCAGCATCTTTCTCTCTCTCTCTCATTCTCTAAGGGTGTATCTGTTTTTGTGTATGTGGGTTTGTATACACATTTGAGCTGGGCTATAAATTGATATAGAGATGATGTTGCACAATGTTGCAAATTCCCCCAGTTCCTGGAATAGTTTAAGAAGGCCAGCATCAAAACATGGCAAGCATTGTAATCACTCATGCAAACCCAGAGTCATAATCTAAAGCCAGAAAAGGGTATGACATTGCATTTGTGTTATTGTGCATATGAGAAGCACCATTACTCTTTGCCTTTCAGGCATTTATATGACATCCAAACCTGCATGAAATCAGGGTTTGCATCATCTTTGATGATGAAATGTTGGGTCAGGCTTAGGCTTGATTTACTGTAGCTGTAATCTCATCTCACAAGTATTTGCTTCTAACTGTCACAATCATTCCTTAAAACGATTTGCGTTCTAAAGAAAAGCAAGCAATGTACTGGAAAAAATACATTGTGTAAAATAGTATTGAACTTTTTGTATGAAATACTGTTAGACTACAATTACTGTAATTATGAACAACACCTTTTTTTTTTTTTTACTCTTTAATTAATGTTTCTATTAGTTACATAAAAGATCAAGGTAAAAAAAAAAGTAGTATTGTGAGCATAATGTGTAGAGTTATGTTGACGAGTATAGATTGCTAAGTATAGAACATAACTGGTGTACTTTATAATTTTTAGCACGTTGCTACAGTGTGGATCACGTTTTAGTGGCCTTGGTTCTGGACATCACAGAAAAAGACTAAGAATGTAACAAAATTATATACTTATTGACTTTAATGGGGAAAAACTTCGATGTTTTGAAGCGTAATGAATTGCATAAAAAGTTTGAAGAAAAATAAAACTATGTATTTAAAAATGTGAATTATATGTATAGAAACAATATTTTTGATATATAATTATATTTTATTTAGAATAATCACATCCTAAATAAAAAAATAATATGTGATTTTATTAAAAAAATAATAAACTCACATAATGTGAGTTTGTACTGTTTTTATTTGTTATTTATTTATTAAATCACATACATACAGCATACATTTTGAAAGTATTTACATGTAAATGCATTTAGATATTTTCGTATATTTTGTATATATAAATATATTTAATATATACATATAACATATTTTTATTAAATATATACATGCATGTGTTTGTATTTATATATTAAAAGTAAATATACACAGTATACATAAATATATTATTTTTAAAAATCTTTTAGTTGCGAATAATCGTTTTGGAGCTATTTGTTCATCGCAGTTCTCTGATTGGTGGAGATATCTTTGATAATGTAGTTTTTCTTTTGAAATTCTATTGTATATAAATATGATTATATAATGCAAGGTGATGGCTTTAACAAAACCATAAATCATTGATTACCAGCATCATAGCCGACAACAAGGTTTAAAAACTACTGTTAAAATCAGTTCTCTTATTTAAAAAATGAAAGGGATTTTTTTTTGTAGTATGTTAGATGTAGCATGTCCTATAGCATGTAATGTACTGTACGCTGTGAAGTGTATAGCTCATAGGTTGTAGCGTGTAACATCCTTTATACTTTGTAGCATACAGTATATAGTCCAACTCATAGAGTGTAATGTTAAGCATGCATTGTGCAGTGGGTAGGGGGGTCACTAGGGTCTAGTATATATGGTTTGGATCAAAAAGTGTTGTGTAGAGAAGCATATTCAGCTGCATGCAATGTTCGATCTGTCAGTCATTTCTCACAGTAACTCAGTCTATATCTTCTGTGGAGAAAAAATCACTACATAGCATGTCTACTTACACAAACAGCAATGACACACACCTGAACACATCCACCCGCCCACCCACACTCCCGCAGATGTTGTGTGGCAGTGGTGTGAGGTTTTCTTGTCCTTGCGTGGGTCTGTGTTCTGACTCATGTAGTGTACCTGCAAGCCAAACCCATCTACAGCTTTTTCACAAACCATAATAATGAAGCAACTTGTTTTTCGCATAGCAGCCTAGGGCAAGCCACTTTCATAGTATGGGTACTTCCATGTATACTATAGTGGTGTAATTAGACATCCTCATAAAATTTAGTTGTAATCGTTAACATACACATTAACACTTAACAGTGTTACGTTATGAAGTGTGTGTAAATTATGGTAGATCACAGAATTTGCTCTTTTTCGTCTTTTTCATTTTTCTTTGTGATCTCGAGACTCCAGTAAGTGGAAACCAAGGAACCACCACCATCATTGAGCCTTGTGACATCTGTGGGGACACTCTCATCAGTGCTCGAGCATCTAATTGGTATTTCTCGGCATGATTTGCTGTGTAACCGGAGCAATAAATCACAGTTAACATAGACATCTTTGCACACCATTAATCTCATTAATGCGGTTTTTCCTTTATAATGAAAATCAATTTTAACAGACTCGGGACATATTTGAGTTGCCTCTCCCAGGGAGACTAAAATGGATAGCCAAGGACAGTTCCTCAAGGGAGGCATGTATTTTGATAAATTGAATTCACCTCGAGGTCACAGAGAAACATCTTGAGACACTAAACCCACTGAACTATCAAACTCCCCCTGTTTTGCAAGGTATTAAATTTACTCATGAAGAAGGCCTGAATCTCATCTGATTATAATTCTTAACATTAACATGTTAACATTAACATAAAATTTGGTAAAGGTGAAAGTTATACTGCTGTCTGTTTCTAAGAAATGTACTTCAGTATGTACCTTCTCATTTTGCTTTGCCAAGGTATAGATACCTATACCAAGAATGAAAATGATGTCATAATTTCAATACAGGTTTACTGGAAATGCGTGCCTCTGAATACATTTCTGCAACACAGTTACTATGTATCATACTGCACGTTTCACAACCGCTAAAAAGTAAAACATAAAATGAGTTGCGCTAAAACAACCGTTCATTATGTGACCCTGGCACGTATTTGATACAGTTGATATTGGCACATATTGCTGTGTTTGTACGTTGATTCAGGTGCGTATTGTGGTGGTTCATAGTTCAAATATCCAAAGAGTATAGCTAAAAGTTAATGCTCTATCATGTTGGAAATATCCCCTACAACAAACCCAACTCTAAACCTACACGATAGTGTAAACAACCGCAAAGGTTATATAAAACACATTTGTTGATGTAGCCCTTCTACTTTAGCTTACTTAAGCAGATTTGTGCTTACTTAAGTACAACGCTACTGAGCAAAGCTACTGAGCAAATCTGCTCATGCAAATGAAGCTGGATATGTGACGACAAGTTTAAAAGTATCAGTTTTCATAATATTCATAATAAACATAATATTCCCCAAGTAATAATGGAAAAATTAGGCAACTGTGGATTTGCAAATATATACTTTGTACAAAAAGTAATATAAGTTATAACAGAGTTATACTGCCTCTAGTGTTCATTTAAACTAGAAACTGCAAATTAACAGAACAGACAATTAGATTAAATGCTCGATCCTCGAAAGTAAACCAGCTTTATTGAAAAAGGTCTGGGTCGAGGCAAATCGAGGCATAAAAGGACGTGTCCTCAGGTCGATGGCTGAGGACCAACCCTGGCTAGATTATGTTAATGTTATATTTTGTTACATTTATTATTAAGACCTTGTCTAATGCTTTATTAAATGTAACTTTGTTTATAAGTGGTATTAATAAATATTTTTTATTTTATTATTTTTTATAATTTATAAATTTGAATTTGAAAGTGGACAAAGTTTAAATAGCAGCATTGCCTAAAACCAAAGCATTGAAATTAATACATTACATTCAGTTTCCATCTTTAAATGTGTAGACTTTGAAGTCAATGTACTTCATAACAGGAATGACCCTATAATTGCAACCCACAGTGCAACCTACAAGCAGCTGACCTCATTAACGGGGCGATTGGTGTTTCGGGCTGATGCTGCTTCACCCGGTGCACGTGAGCAGCTGCGGAATTCCACTGTCATGAGACACTCACATATACACACGTTCACCAGCTTTTCTCTCATTCCTTAGTAAATCTTCATGATTTCTTACAGCGCTGGCCAGCGAGAGGCCATCATGACCCTTGTGGTGTAATGAAATAAAGGAGTACATGCCCGAGGAAAAATCTATGCTGATGATGAAGAGCCATCTCTGCTTCACTCTTCTGCCTTGTTACATGCGTTTATTTTTAGCTGGCCTGCTGGGATTTCATGCTCCGTTGTTAAACGCTGAGACACATATGTAGCGTGTAGAATTTTTTCTTTTTTTTCTCTCTTGCTTTCTTTTCCCTTCGCTCACTTTAATCTCTTTCCTCCTTTCATCCCTTCTATTCCCCTCTCTCTCTCATGCTCTCACACGATCCAGCGTGTGATGGACAGACTCAGAGTGTGATGTCATCGGTGCTGCAGGGATACTTGAGCTTCTCTGATTATGCAACGCACTCAAACAACGGCTGGGAAAAAGCTGTGACATCACTCTAACTGCAGAAAAGCTAGAATCCAACGCTTTTAATGCGGGTCAAAGCAAAAAGATTACTTTAGTGTTTAATGAATAATTATTAGTGGTGCTTAGCCATCCATTCGCTGTACTTTATGTACTACTTATTGCAGCGTGTGGAAGAAGAAATGTTACATGCTTATACGTCACATGCTAGATATACTTTGATTTTTCATACTTCAGCATTTATTCTACCAATGAAATGTCACAGCACATATTAGGTGATGAAGATGACAGGAAACAATAGGAAGAAGAAGGGGAACGGCTCAAGCTGTTCTCAGGTCACCCGCATGAGCGCCACCCCACATGTCAGAGCATGTGCATTACTTGCCAGGCCACGTCTCTAAAATGTATCAGATTTTCGATAGTAGATAAGGATGCACAAAATATTGGTGAGATAATTAAAGGTTCAAGGTTTTAAATAGTTGTTAATTGTTTGAGACTGAGTGTGCTCTTGTGGTAGTTTTATTTTAGAATGATTTATTATTATGGTTTTTATTTATTATGTTATCATTTTGAAACTTTTATTTTATAATTAAATTTTTGTTATGTACGTTGTCACTTTTAGTACTTTTTTATTACTATTTACATTTTATTTATTTATTATGTAATATATTATTATCTATTTTGTCAAATTATTCCAATACAAGAAGCAAATGATACGAAGGTTATAAAAGCTGTTATAGTAATTCTTAATATTTGGAATTATCTATGTTTTAATTTATTTCGGTTTCATTTTAATTTTTGTGATTTTGCAGTTGCTTTTTATTTTTAATAGTTTTGATTTTTATATTTAGTTTTTGTCTTTATTGTAGTCATTTTAGCAGTTCAACTAATTTTACCTGATGCCGAGTTCACACTGCGTGATGTTAAATGTCACACAGTCGTATCATATATTTAGCATGCCAAATATTTCACATGCATTGGTGACGGGTCTTTGATAATTCACACTGCAAGATTGTCACTTGTATGAACAAGCACTGATTTACCTCCCATTTCAGGTGTTCATCACATCATTCGCAAAACCTGCTGGCGAGTGAAAATCAGGGGTTAAAGTCAAGCAGTGTGAAATCAGAATTAGTTAGTTGCTTGGCAACATGTTTAATTGTCAAGTTTCTTTATCTAATATTTTTATTTTATTTTAACTTCATTCAAACTAGTGCAAATAGTTTTCAAAACAATGCTTTTTAGGTTTAAGTTTATTAAAGCATTAACTATTTTAAAGCATTAGGTTTCCTGCATAAATTTGGGAGCATTAATCACTTCTGTCTGTCGCAAGCAAACCCAGCAGATCTCGTACTTCCTTCCCTTTTTAAAAAACAAAACATCTTCACAATTAAATTTGGAGTGTGCAGCTTGGAAAAAGGGAGAAGTCGTGAGGGCTGTGCTTTGCTCTGGAGGGACCAAGAGAGCGAGGCTCCTGCGTTTAAGAGAGATGTGACAGTGAAGTGTCATAATCTCTCTGCGTCTCAGTACAAGATCCTCAGATTGAACTGGCAGTAGAGTCGTAGCAGTGAGTTCGAATGTACATACATCATTTGCAATGAGCTCACTGTTTAATTATTAACAATCTCTGAATAATGCAAGGAGTTCTCTGAGGACAAAGACACTGGCTGCTCTTACACTAGTAGCAGTTTCTGTCATAGAGCCATTAGCATATGTGTGTGTGTGTGTATGTTTGCGTGTCGTGTCAACGTGTTTGTGCGTCTCTCCTCTCTGATCCCTTTAGATCCCAGCCGCGTCTGTGTCCCACAAGGGCCTCTGATTTCCATCTCGATGGAACCGCAGCTGTGCTTCCACCCCTCACAACTCTCCAAAACAAACTTCAGGGTGTTAATCATCGATTCCACTTAATGGGTTTTAGGGATGTAAAGTCAAATTTGTATGAGAGATTATTAAATCATGGTGCATCAGACCCTATCAGTACAGTATAGTTCTCAGAACTTTTACCCACTTTGCTGGTCATGTTTAAGCTGATAAAAAAGATTCAGTTGCATAAGTTGGTTTAGATGATCTCCTAGACTGGACGTTTTTTATTACGGTTTTTAATTATCTATTGTTTTAACTAACTATTGTTTTAAAATTGAGTGTGTTCTTAGGGCAATGTTACTTAATATAGTTTTTATGTATTTTTAGTCATTTTTAATGTGATTTTTAAATATTATAATAAAATAATATTATACTACTAATATCTATTTAGAATTATTTGCTATTTTATAAACTAAAATGCAATTTTTATTTTTAATTAAATTTTATTTTTAGTTCAGTTTTAGTTTTCTACAACATAAGCGTAAAATATGGCAATCAGCTTTGCATTTCTGTAATTTAGCTCTGCTTTTAGAGTTGCATCATGACTGCTGTCGTTGTATGTGTTATTTTTAATTTATTTAGACAATAATACAAATTTTAATTCTAGCCACTAAATGGTTATGTGCATAAAATAATTACTTTTATAGATCCAGCGATTGGCTCAAAACAAGCTGATTGCAGAACTGAGAGCCCATGAGCAAAGGTAGAAGATTTCAAATCACATACTGTATCTCTATGAAGTAACCATCTAAATCCCGAAACCGTCTCATATCACAAATCAGTCTGATTACCAGAAAATTGCCTTTAATGCAGATTTAAGTAGAAACAACTGAGGACTCAATTCGTGATTTTTTTTTCTTTCCAATGGTGGTGGATATCAGTCTGCATTGACATGAGGAAAGAGTGAGACAAGGAAATCGAGAGGAGAGTAAGACTAATGATGGTATGTGCTATATTTAAACAGCAGAGATTGCAGATGGATAGGCTCTATGGCTGTTCATGAGTCCCCGTGGACTGTGTTGCTTTGCAGCCGTGCTTTTTATCCCTCATCACACTTAAAAATGAATGAGTAGCGCTGTGGAAAGGGAGCTTGGACAGGATCGGGCCTGCTGCCTTGTAGGGTTCATTCGCACTGGGGTAATGTGCTGTTATGACCTGCCTCCCGTTTGGATCTCACTGCCATCATTTTTACTCTTGACTTTTTTATTGCACTGGTTGTACTTAAATCTAAAGGGACACAGTATATTGGAACTACATCAGTTATCAGTCAATATTTGTTCTTTTTATTGGTATCAGTTGATATTCAATATAATTTTCTCCTGGAAAAGTATGCTTGACTGTTTGTTTTTTCTAACTATTTTAACATTTTGATTACTATTCCTGGCACCTAATATCCATTTTCATACTAACAGTCAGATATTTAAATTCGCTAAATCTTTTTACAAATTCAAAATTAAATTAAAACGACTACCTTTTGCTCTTAATAGGTACAACCGTAAAATAAAGTGTTACCTCCATTTTGATCCATTTTAATAAATAATTGATGAATAGAACTATTCTTTTTTTTTATTCCTTATGCAAACATTTTAATTGTTTAATGCTACACATTTTAATGTCATCCATTTGTTTGTTATTGACCAAACAGAAAATAATTATGAGCTTATTAACTTTAGCCAGAATGTCCTTTCATAATCATGTTTAACACAATAACAATTTTTTCTTATCTGGTTTTAATTCAGTACACTAATGATTGTGGTACAGTACCAAGGTACTTTGTCACTTTGTCACTTTTTGCACAGGTACTGTATGCACATGACAGGCTAAGTAAGTGTGATTTTGTAGATGATTATTGATTATTTGGCTTCTAGCTAAATTTCAGATGAATTCATACATGACTACTATAGTTAAATTGTTACAGATAATTGTTATTTAAAAAAAATAAAAAAAAATGAAAAATGGTGAGAGGAAAATTTTACTTTTAATTTTCACTAAGGCTCCCTTTTTACTTTTAAACAAATGTAGGTTGCTGAGACTTTATGTATTCTGGGTTGTTGGTTTTGTGAATTTTTGTCTGGGAGAGGGTGTGTATTATATTTGGAGTTGTCAAAAGTTACATCCAGCAGTGAAGAGATCTTCCCTCTCCCCCTTCGCTCTTTGTTTATTTTCTTCCTTTCTTGACTCCCAGAGGTACAAACAGCTTTAAAAGTTAGTAAAACACCTTTGGTTAGTCACTGGGAACACATGTTAGGAGAGAAACAGAGAGAAGCCTGGGTTCTGAGGGTTTTTTGTTTGCTTATTCCACATTGTGAGATAGTGAGGTGTTCACTCATGTCACATTACATTCATCATTGTCTCTGTTGCCTGGTCGTCTCTCTTAACAACACCACCACCGAATACACAGACACGCCACCTTGTTTTTCTGATCTGTTCATTTGCTTTTTTTGCAGACCTTTTTTGGCACTGAAGGTTTTCTTTACAAGCATTCCACCTCAATAAATGTGTTTGTAATTAAACACAGGCCTGGTCATGTGATCGGCCAAACATCAGATGAAGCGGGAGGAATGGACGTAGCATGGCAGGCAGGGGCCTCCCACTGTCTCCATCCCACCGTGTAAAGCCTTCACGTTCATGTGCTTCACCTCACGCAGAGCAGGATCTGCACCGCTCCTCATGCTTCCCCAGAGGAAGCTTTAGCTTATCAGAGGTCTTAGTCTGGGATCATGGGACTGAAATATTCACTCATCCGCATAGAATTCCTCTTTATGATCCTGTAGTTTTAGGTCGGCGGTGTGCACGAACGGGCCTCAGTGTTTGCCAGCGTGTGTGTGGGTGAGAGCGCAAGAGATCAAGCATGTGTTGTTAAATGTTCCCACACTGTGTAATGCAGACCTGAGTGAGGGGAGAATGGAAAGAAGGAAATAAAGTCAGGCACATGGTTCCTTTTGTGCAGTTGTTTATGTTCGCTGTGTATGCGCTTGTGAGATTTACCTGAAAAAACTCTGTTATTCACATTTACAGTCACTTCTCAGGGCCCCGCCCCAGTACCTTTCTACCCGGAAGTACATGAATAGCTCACCAGAACATGGATGGCATCTTTCACTGCCAAAAACTGGTCTGGTGGCACTCCCCGGCGAATGGAGACTCCATCCCCAGACGGTCCAGCTGATATGGGAGATGTTCAGAGCCGCTCAGGTAGAACTGTTTGCCTCTCCAGAAACCTCTCACTGCCAGTTGTTCTACGGCCTGACCGACGGAACCATCGGCAGGGACGCTCTGGCACAAAGTTGGCCTCGGGGCCTGCACAAGTATGCGTCCAGTGAGCCTTCTAGCACAGTTCCTGTGCAAGGTCAGGGAGGACAAGGAGCAGGTCCTGCTGGTAGCCCCATATTGGCCCACCAGGACTTGGTTTCTTGAACTTATGCTCCTTGTGACAGCTCCTCCTTGGCCGATTCCTCTGAGGAAGGATCGACTGACTCATAGATTGGGCACCCTGTGACACCCGCGTCCAGACCTCTGGAAACTCCATGTCTGGCCACTGGACGGGACGCGGAGGTTCTAGGTGACCCTACTCCAAGCGGTAGTTGACACTATTTCTTCTGCGAGAGTGCCTTCAACTAGAGCCTCCATGACCCCCTACGGTACCCTCTTGGAACCTGTCTCACATGTTAAGAGCACTACAACAGGTCCCATTCGAGCCTTTGCAAGCAGTAGAGCTGAAGTTTCTTTCAATGAAAACGGTGCTCCTGCTCGCATTGGCCTCCATCAATTAGGGTAAGGGTCCTTCAGGCATTTTCGGTCGACGAATCGTGTCTAGAGTTCGGGCCCGAGGATTACCAGGTAACAGTGAGGCCAAGTGGTGAACCTCCAAGCGCTGCCCTCGGAGGGGGCAGACCCAGCCCTACTGTTGCTATGTCCCCTCCGAGCACGGAGGGGACATGTCACGGTGGACGGCAGAAGGGGAATGCCGTCTCCAAGCATGGCACGCGGCGCCTCGCTTGCAGATATTTGCAGAGCTGCACGTTGGGCGACCCCTAAAACGTTTGCTGCCGTCCATGAGGGTTCATTCACCTCCTTTATTCCATATGCATTGAAAGTTCATGATATATGTGTATTCGTCTTAACCTCCTACGGGAAGGCTAACTTCTGCACGTCTTTTCAGACGTCCCAGTGCATCTCCGTTTCCTTCTTCAGGTAACGAGGGTTACATATGTAACCAAGTAATGTAACCAATGTAACCACGTTTCCTGTATTAAAAATTTCCATCATATTAATATTTCATACTATTTAAGTTACCAATAGTCCAATACTAGTGTTTTTATGTACATTTTTGTATACGTATACTTACTTTCATAAACAAAAAGCAAGAAAAAAGGTGTATGCACTATGAGATTTCCAAAAGATTACATTCAACAGTGTTATTAAATTTTTATTAGTGGGGTTTTTTTTGTAAGATTTGTAATTGAACTTAAAAGCACTTGCGTTAAACTTTCCCTGACAGCAAAAGTCATCTCAATTTAACCCTAACCCCAAATTTAGTGGGTCTAGTTGGTTAGCCTCGTGTTAAAAAATACAGTCTTGTTTGCAAGCCACTAGGCCACATGTGCTGTTTCAGCTCCCAAGAAAATTCAGTTATCTAAACGAAAGTGCTTTGTCCTGCTTTAATGATTTGTACTCTGGATCAAACAGATTGTATAAAGGCAGATGATTATAAACCATCTCTGTTTTTGCCTTGTTGAGTGTGAGTGTGATTTGGTTTTCTCTCTGGTCACGTTCTATGGCGTCCTGATTAAATGCCAGGATTACCATGTGCCCTTTCTTCAGTCCCACTGGCCTACTTGGGTCTTAAACACAACAGTCCTGTCTTTCCTTCCTTCCTTTCCTTCTTCAATCCCTCTTTTAATTCCTCTCCCTGTTTCTCTCTTATATGCTCCTTCCTGCATCCTGACCTGATCCCTCCACTATATGATTTATGATTCATGCCTAATAGGTATGTTTTCCAAAATTTGGTATTTCTATGGAGAACAGCATGCTCCCAGAGAGATCGGGGGAGCCCAGCGTGTGACACAAAGACTGTGTTTTATTCTGGGAGACATGCGGGTGAGCAGGAGGCCTGTACTGTCACTCTGAGGTGACTGATGGATGGATTGATCTCTTGACAATAGCACAGAAACTCTTCAGATCGACGTAAGCTTCAGTGCTTGATTTAAACATCAAGTGCGGTGCATTGAGAGTGATATTTAGGCGAGAGAAACAAAGAAGTAGTGAAATGTTAAATACACTGGATTAAGAGATCACATCAAACATACAATAGGCTTAAAGTTGAATTCAGTAGTTTTTTTAGCTAGTGTTAGCACTGTTGATCGTTGTGCCGACACCTTTATGGTGTTACACACTTCATAGTTATCAGCTTGTATCAGGATGACTGTCTCTGAGTTTCAGGTGCGAGCTGATATTATTGAATATGTGACTTTCTTAGTTAACCATTTGGCAATTGAACAATATCACATGAGTGCTGTTTTTCATGAAAATTTGTATGATTGGAAATGTGATTTTTTTTTTTTATAGAGTTTAATGAACATGAAGTTAATAATATTAAGTTTTAGAAACAATACTGCCAATAATAGCTCTTTTGCTATATTTTGCTAAAGAAAACAGTTTCAAACAAAGCCACAAAGCTGTTATGAATCTTAAAGCAAGAGTTCGCTCTTTCTGTTTCTTCTTTGCTGTCATGCTGTCAAAATACTGAGACACACAATCACCTCATATTTTCTGCTTGACATCATGCACAATTGCCACACTTTTGCACTTATAGGTGAATGATGGTTTTTTGACCATTGCCCCCAGGCTACATGTTTCCATACTGTATGTAGAAAAAATAGCAAATGCTTTTTCATATCTTCTCTCATTCTCTTATATTAGATGTCCATCACATTAGGTAATGTGCGACGCAGCTTTGTACTTAAAAGTTAGTGTGAAAAAAGTTAAATACAACCATGTGTTTTTAGAAACTTTTTTTTAAAGGAGCAACATAAAGTCAAAATGGAGGCATCAGTAGAAAGATTCATATTTCTTGGAAGCTTGATGGAAATTTGTCTCAGCTTTAGCACATACACATCTGTTGGACAAGGGGAAATAGCCCTTGAATCTCTCCATCTCATTTCCTAAACCACATGTTTTTTTTTAAACCTTTTTTTGCAAATTGTGCACTCCATGGCATAAGGACAGCCATATTTAATAATGTAGAAAATGTAATGAATATTATATTTCAGGCATCCTGCACATATCATCATGCAACAGATTAGAACAGGATTTTTAGCTTAGCTGATGGACACATGCTGTCCCCAAACACCCTGCATATGCAAACACAGAACCAACAGAGTAGTGGAACAAAAAGAGATGGATTGAGTGTGTAACATACTACTACATATAAAAGTATTACATTATCCTTAGTGACTATACACGCATTAGACACTTCCTGCATCCTTCATGGTTAATACATCCCCTCCTCCCCAGAGTCAGCTTTCGTTTATAGAGGGATTAGTGGCAGAGGTTGGTGGGCTCAGGTCATTGCCATCCCCCTGACCACTCTAGACCACACTCTAGATGACATCACATAATCATGGATTAGATCATGAATCACACACTTGTGTAAATGACAATACATAAAGATGATAGCATCAGAGAAGCTTGGATAATAGTTCAGAAAAATGAATTAGTTTTGTTGCAACGGCATCTTCATAAATCAATGATAACAGATATAAATGGCAGTAGCATTGATATCATATATACATCTAGTTCATGATATTGAATTATTTGATTATTTAAATAATTTGGTGCAACTTTGGTCAAATCCTTTCAAATCCTCCGCCTCCCCAGCTCCACCCATAAAGATAGCTACAGGTTATTCCATGTATGTTATGTGTGCAGCAGCAGCATGTTTGTGAATATATGTATATGTATGTATGTATGTATGCATACATTAGAGCTGTCAAATGATAAATTGTGAAAATAAAACAAAATTGATTGTATAACAAAATTGATTATATAATATATATGTACTGTGTTTATTTATTATGGATATGTTAATACACACACATTCAGTATATATTTAGAAAAGATATGCATGTATATATATTTATATTATTATATTTTCTGTTATATATATATATAAATATACTTACTATATAAACATAACAATGTTTTTAAATATATACATGCATATGTTTGTATTAATATATACATAGTAAATATACAATATACAGTACACATAAGAACAAGTATAAAGTGAAGTATAATATATATATATATATATATATATATATATATCTCCTGTAAATATATGTTGGGTATCTTGACCGTTCAGAAAAAGAAAAAGAAAAAGTATACACAGTCATTTCCCCTTCTGCTTTCCTCCTTTTAACATCTGCTTGCTACACAATGTCTTGTAGTGGGCATTTGTAAATTGTTCTTAAAAAGGCTTATCTCCTGAGATCTATTTAATGATGTATAGGATTAGAATGAATCATTTATACAAGTCTGAATTATATAATATTTGTGTGCTTATGTAAGAAGCATGGAAGAGCACTGTTTTTTTCCCCTGTGAGCCTGGACCCCAGTTGCTACAGTGCAGGTCAATCCTGCTTGATCCTGCATAGATTTAAAAGTCAGGGATTTGAGAAGGACTCTGCATCTATTATCAAATATGCTTATCCATGGCCCCGATTTCTTCGGCTATATGTGTGAGTGTAAGAGAGATGGAGAGAAAATGTTTTAGCCCAAAAACAGTATGATTTGACCATTACATGCCTTCAAATCTCCTATCACTTATGTTCCCTTTGCTCGACCTTTTTACGTAAGCAGGTACAGAACATTCAGTCTTGTTTATCTGTTGACCTGGTTAGAAAAATCAGCCAGTTTACTTGTGTTTTATAACATTTTGCGTGTATACTAGAAAAAGTCCTGTTATTAAGGACTCTTAGGTGACTATGAGAGTTTTATCATGTAAAGAGCCATTAGCAGCACAATGTAACTGTGATTGGTGTACGAGGGAAGAGAGCTCAGCTGAAACAATTGCACACTGATGTTAGTGCAGCAGTAAGGGGCTTGTGAATAGCTTTGATTGAATCCAGGGCTAATTTGTCTCGGTATCTCAGCTGTGTTTGAAGCTGGCTGCGGAGAGGACTAGTAGTTGTTGGCATGTAAGTCATGTCATTAATTAGCGGTCCTGAGTGTCCCCTCTCAAACGCCGTACCTGAAGCACTTGAGCACTGCTACCTATGTTTACGATCAACACTTCAGCCCCTCTCAATCACATATTTCCCTGTCGAGATGGAGATGATAAACTGTGTATCTGTAACATGAGAAAAGAAAAGCAGTCAAACTGGGCCAAATGCACCTTGTAAGAGAATCATGTCAGATTCAGATGTCATTGAAATGCTTTTACGTTCACTTTATTAATTAATTAATTAATGTAATAGTATAATGGTATTTGTTTATATTTTCAATTGTTATTTTGTTTATATTTTAATTTTTATCATTTTAAGATTACTATTATTTTGTTAACTATATAATTTGGAACTGAGCACAGGGCGAGCAGTTTTAAATTAATAATTTATTTTATTAGCTTTTTTTTTCTCTCTTCTGTGTAATTCCACATCAGTGGATAATGTCAGTAGCAGACAAAGTTGAATGAGGACACTGGATTATGTGTTTTCAGCAATGTTTAAGTGGAAATTATAGAATTTACATTGTTTAATGGACAGAAGGCAACTTGTGTCATGTGGAAAAACAGGATTTAAGGCTCTGCGTGACAATTAAAGCAGCTTTATAGGGGAAAATCACTTAAGAGGCAGAACTTTTTCATGGAATTTGTCAACGACTCAGCATCTGTCCCGATGTTACGTCACCAGCAACAGTCATTAAGCTGCATTTCATATTGAAGTGATCACAAAATATGCCAGTAAATGTCATATTTTCACTCTATAGGGTTCTGAATTAAACTTTAAGGTTAAAAATTTGGACATCTACCAAAAAAAAAACAAGAATGGATATCAAGGATAGTGTGTTATCATGAAGCCTTATAAAGTTTCCAATTTGACAGAATGAAATACTACAATATAAAAAAGCAAATATGTAACATTGGTATTAATACTACTTTAAAAAGCCTCTTATTGAGGACTTGGTTTATTTTTTGAATGATATTAGCTTTGAGGGAAGTTGGTTGTCAGTGCAGCTTTTCATTATGTAAGAATCCACGAGTGCTTTATATATTATTACGCTCTACTTGTTATCTTAGTCTAGCTTGGTCGCTAAGTGAATCAGCTGTTGACTCGCGTCTTTGATGATGGAAAGTGCGATATCTTTAGACCTCCCTTGGGAAATTTGTTTTAAACCACACAAGCATTATAATGACAGAGACAGCATATCAGATCCTCAGAGGGGTTTCTGTAGTAATCACTAAACATAAGTAATGAAGAGCAAAACAATATGCCTCTAACGTGCCATGTTTTTTCTGTAAGGAAGTTGAACTGTAATTTCTATGTATTTCCCTAATTGTTTCCTACAGTAGTTTCACATATAACTCATCAATCAACCCAGAAAACTTCCTAGTAATAAAAACCCCTGTCAGGACTCAACTTGCCTTACTCCAGATTTTCTTCCCATTCGGCTTTCCCAGGCCACAGGGGATGAATTAATTAAAGGTAATTTGATATCTTAAACACTTGTGCTCTTTACTGGTTTTGTTCACAGAGCTGCCCTATCTATCTATCTATCTATCTATGTATCTATCTATCTATCTATCTATCTATCTATCTATCTATCTGTCTGTCTATCATCTATCTATCACTTTACAATACAACCCAATATTTGGAGCAGCATTTATGTTTAAATTTGCATGTAGTTTTCATGTATATGGAGTATATTCAGGTTCTTTGCTTCTTTAAACATCAATTTACCATATGAATCCATGATCTGTACAGTATACAGTATGTGTATAAACTACAGCACAACGACTTCATATATTCACATCTCTAAACTCCATTAGAAGGAGAAATTCTCCAGTTACTGTTTGTCTTGACGACGGAAGGGCTTTAATTTCATCAATTAGATTTAATTGACAACAGATGCTGCCTTCTTGTTGATTGGAATTACAGAGGTCTGACTCTTAGTTAAGCTGTTGTGCCTTAATCTTTCTGTTTGAGTGACAGCTACTCCGCGGCTGTGTCTGTGTCCGAAACCTCAGGCAGCTGCCTTGCTGCCTCACTGTCCAGTCACTCAATGACTAAACAGGCGGTGTTTTGTCTCCTAAAGAAACTGTTTTTTGTCTCGCAATAAATCTGGCTTTCAAGGCACAATAACATCATGTCTAATAATTGAAAACAAATTCCGGTGAGCTTCAGATATTTGCATGCGTGAGGATAATAAATGTATGCACGATATACACATAAACATATGACAAGTCTCTTATGCTGCTCACTGAGTTTATTTGATCATAAATACAGTAAAACAGTAATATTGTAAATTATTATTGCTTTTATTTGCTTTTTTCTATTTTTAAATGTTTAATATTATAGTTTATTACTGTTATGACAAAGCACTCCTTTTTTCAGTGTCATATGATCCTTCAGAAATCATTCAAATTTGATGATCATTGATATATTACTAATAATCCAGGATTCTTTGATAAATAAAAGGTTCAAACAGTCTTTTGTTATATTAAACATTTATTTACTGTCACTAATACATTTATAAAAAGGGTCCTTGCTTAATAAAAGTAATAAAAATCTGAACGCAAACATATGTACAACTTATGTTCCTTGAAAATGAATCTTCCTCAGACAGCATTTTTAATCTTTCCATTCAAAATCCAGCCGGAAGACATGTTAGCGGATATCTTAGAGGATGTTACCTTGTACCTTTTTGTCTTCCTAAGGTTGTAAACTATCTGCAAAGGCAGCATTTTGGTCTACTTTGAAGCTGAAGCATTACATCTTCCGATTTTTAGCCTTTGAAGTAGACTTATTTAAACAGCTCAAAGCTCACAAAATGCACTGAAGGGAACTTGGATGCGTACAGCTGTCTCATGTCCTCATGAGGAGTTGAGCAGTTCTCAGAGGAGGAGCAGGGGGTCGGTGCTGACAGCGGTTAATGTATGTGGACAGTCTTCATGTCCTTCCTGCTGGCCATTAGTCTCCTGGTACTCTGGAGGAAAAGGTTGTTCAAGGTCCAAATCCTGCTGAGAATCAGCCCTGTTCTTCTCTATCCTAACTTTCCAGGCGATTTTAGTCTTTTCTCACTAACTTGGAATGTTCTTGTCTAATTCTTGCTAGCGGTCGCTCTGGGAGAGGAGCCGAGGCCTCATCCATTTGTTTTTAACTTTGTTGCTAGTGTACAATAAAGAGATTTCGAATTCATTTCTGTTTGTTCGCCTTCTCCGTAATTACAGACGGGACCTTTCCGTAAACCTTTACAACATTGCCAAGTTCATCTTTCTGTTTGCTGTTGTTTTGTGTTATTTAATTGATCCGCTCGCAGTAACTGGCTATTGTTTAGTGCTGCTTTATTCATTGGTGCTGTAATTGAAATTAGATTAATCAGAATCTCTTGTGCCAGGGAGCGCTCTGCGAAGAGAGGCAGTGATTCGCTAATGAAGACCACACCATCAATGAAACCCATGTGAACCAAGATCACCAGAGCAGATCAGTTGTTCCTTGGATAAAAATAGGCAGCTGACTCTCGGTCCAGCGTTTCATTCATCTGTTTGTCATCAGAAGCCTTTTGTCTCTGTTTCTGTGGGTGAAACGAGAGGAAATAGAGGACTTGAATAAGACCTAGAGGTCGTAGAACAAGGGTCAGTCACTTCAGGAGCTGTCAGTGTGTAATTTGTATCATTACCCCACATACAGAAGCACCAGGTTAGAGCTTCCTTTTTTTTTTTGCTTTAGGGGATGATAAAGCATTGTTTTGTGAGTTCTTTTGGGTTGTTTGAGTTCACCTCTGTGGTGTTTAGGGCATTGGGGGCAGTGTGAAGCTTGCTGACGCATTCAACCTCCCCGGTGATCTGGGAGAGAATGTCACTGCACAATGCGCAGCCATGGACACGCACAAACACCCTTGCAGATATTCCTGTAATGACTGCCGTGTTATACAAATACTGTTATGTTGATCTGCATATGAAACTGAGAGAGAGAGAGCTAGCTAGTTTGTCAGCTTTGGTTACAATGTGGTGGCAGAAGAGAGTGCAATACATCTGTGCAAAGAGGAAATCACATTGTGCAGTACGGCAGCTTATTGTAAAAATACAGAATCTGAAATGACTTTTTAATAAAAGCAAGCTTTTTTTTTCTTGTGTGAAAATCACATTTATAGTTTTAAAAAAATTATTTGTTATATATATATATATATTATGGCTACTTATTGTGTGTGATATTTTATTTTTGTCCTTGCCTTAAACCCAGAGTTTTACTCATGAAATATTATATTTTACTACAACTACAATAATCAAAAAAAAAATAATTATTTAATTATGCCACTATAGTGTACATAGTTACCAATAAGACACATGTGTTAGTGAAGAGCGCACTTAAGAGGAAATGTGACACATGATATGTTATGAAAATAAAAAATAATCTTAAATATCACTTAAGAGGAATGTCTAACTTGCTCATTATTTCCTGTATCTGTGATTATGACACTTAATATGAAAATTAATTGCAGCATATTTTTGGTAATTATTACAGGACAAATTAATTAGTGAAGGTTTGATAATTTACTTTCTAAAAGCCCTTAGGAACAAATGTGTCTATAAATAAATTAACATTAAAAAAACATAAAAAGCATGCAAAATGATTCAACTTCCTTTTACAGACATTAAAGACACTCTTTCTTACAATATTGGTAATTATTAGTAGACCAATTGAATTAGTAAATTAATTAGTTACTTTTTCACAGTCCTTAGGAACAAAAGTGTCTGTAGATAAAGAAATACCAATAAATTAAACTAAAACATAAAAAAAATCATGCAAAAACATACTTTTACAGACATAAAAGGCACTCTTTCTTCTATCAATAATGGAGACAAGGATCAGACAAGCAATTTATTTTAGTCTCTCTGCATACCATCTGTCTTTCAATCATAAAAAGTGACAGGCGTTCAAAGTTGCTCACATTCTGAGCTATTTTTCTGTCGGCAATGAAATAAATCAGGTTTCAGTTGGCGCAGAGACGTCAGGCTTTTCCCTGAATGGAACAAAGCTGGTCTCTGGGGTCTCAACGCTTTTCAATCAGGACTGTAGTATCTTGGATGTTGACGTCATGGCAACGGGCTGTGCAGGAACGAGCACAATTGCCACACTTCAGACAGCTCATGGCTGACTTTGTCACTCCCACCATCTTAGAACATGTAAAACCGAATCCAGGCAAATAAGTGGCCACTCTCACTGACCCGATTCTGTCGGCAGGCTGTGGGCTTATCAGTGGAGCCGGCCGGGTGACACGCTGTGGCAGTGAATAGCTTGTTAACAGAGCAGCGATGGACTGAGAGCAGCAGTAATGCAAGAACAGCTCCTGAAAATCACACCAATGCCACAGTCATATAGTTGTCAATTCTCTCTGAAGCTCAGTGAATGACGTCGGATAAAGTCATTTTCTTGTTCTGAGCGATCAGAGCAGAAATGTTTCACTGTATGGGTTCTGCTGATGAATAATGAACTCTTTTTGTACTTTTAAAGGCTATTTCATCAAAGGGATATTTACTGTCAAGCGAGATATTTAGCTAATAATGACATACATTTTTAGGCTGTGTCATGCGTCTTATGATACGGCTTCAGAAGACTGCCCATTTGGAAGCTTGACAGCTTTGGTCCCCAAACACTTTCATGGTATGGAAGAGAGAATCTCAGACATTTCTGTAAAATTTCTCCTTTATATTATAAGATTTTTATTAATGAGTGAACGAGCTCTTCAATGGAGACAAACGTTTTTGCTACCACTTAATGAGCTGAACTTATGCTGTGTGTAATTAGTCTGTTATTCATATGTTTAGTTATATGCTGTATAATGAGTGGGAAGAATCTCTGAGACTCATGTACGCTGCTCTGTGTGTTATACCTGGATTATTCATGGAGCCAAATGTGTGTGTGTGTGCTTTCTCCAGGTATACATGAGTTCCCTGATGATATCTTCACCAACCAGGAACGAATGGAGGGGGCCGTAGCCTTGCATGTTCTGTGTGTAAGTATCTCTACCATCTGCTTTTTCTCTTCAACATTCGACACAGTAGTTAGAAACAAGTGTTCCATAAGCAATAGGGCAGTCTCTGGCTTTACCTGTATTATTTGTTACAAAGGCTATAAAGGATTTTCCAAGTGGCTCGCTCATTGGTACACATGAATGAATTGATCATGTTAATTTTCAGCTTATATTACCTCACTTGGTGAAGAAAGGGCTTTGTTCAACTTTAATTATATTGTGAGAGCTTGAAGTCCAATCAGGATGTTTTTGCCACACTAACCAGTATGACAAATAAAACAATATGTGTGGCCACATTCCCTAATAAAAATTATAAATGTTAGTTTGATGAAAATTTGCAAAAATACGATAATAATGTTTTGGGGTTTTTTCATTTGTATGTTTGTTTGGAATCTACAAAAAAGATAGCTAATATGTCATTTCTAATCTAATCTGAAAATAGACTTGAAATTATACTTATATTTTTAAATATTTATTTATAAATATACCTTACATGTTTTAAATACTGTAATATCTTAAGATTGGTAATGATAGCTTTTAATAATCTTATGTGTAGATAGCTTTGGTAATGTCTTTTTCTAATTTTGTAAGATATTCGTTACTCTGATAAAGTGTATTATTTATAAAGTAAGCTCATTTATTTGATCATTTTCTTTCTTCCTTTAACATTTCCTGTTCTTCCCATTAATGGCATGAGTGTTTTCATGTTCATGGGCTTTATAAATGATCTACAATAGAACATGATGCCTGTACACATCTTAGCATGTGCTTTAGTTCTTAACTTTAAATTCTGTTTGCTACAGTGATTTTGCATATACTGTAGAGAACGAGATTGAGGTTTACTGTCTCCGGCAGTCTATGCCAGATGACGCAATCATTTGTTTACAATAATGCACAATAGAGTTCCCTCTGCCAACAGCATTTCCTATAGTTTCTGTTCTTTCATGGATTGAGTTGAGTGTTCTCTAGAGGTTTAAATTGGAGCCAAAGTGAAATAGAAGTTGGAAGCAGTGTTGACTGTACTTTTGAGTCACGACTTAATAAAATCATTTTTCATTGTAGTATGATTAACTGAAATTGCTCTACCTGCTTTACTTTATGCCCAAACACACACACACACATATACATACGTGTTTATATTCCTAAACCAATTATGATATCACTTAGAAATTAGCTTTGTTGTTACTGCTTTTTCTGAAAGAACTGAGAGATAAGAAAATTGTTTTATGTGGTAACTGACATCATGCCACCCACAATGGATGTTGATAAAACTTAATTTATATTGAACCTACAACATGAATTATTGCATTAATACTCTCTTTATAAATCCATTGCAATTGTTGCTCTATCCATCCCCATCATCGTAAGCTATCACAGAGAGACTATTCATCGTGCATCAGTCTTTCCTTTCCCCATAGGTCATGTCTGAGCACACTTTTAAGTGAAGCATGCCATGTGAAGCAGGTACTGATGCAGTACTGTGTGTTCCTGCTGAAATCCCCTGCAGGGTTGGTTTGACACTGCCATTGTTGTGCGTTGTTTAGGTAGTTGCCCATGTAAGCAGAGAGTGAGTGGATGATAAAAGCAGCAGTGAAAACCCTCTAAGACTCCCTCCAGCTGTTTACATGTTTTATTTATCTTTTGGGGCTTCAATAGCCCAGCTCTGCCTTGTCAGAAGGTCAAGAATAAAAGGAAGAGGACAGAATGAGAGTGGAGTGGGCAGAGATTACGTAATGGGCACACAGTGCAAGCATGGCAGCGTGGCGGCTGAATTAGATGCACTGATTGGCAAAGACTTGGCGGGAAACAGTTGGCAAACAGATCCCAGGAGTGAATGGGATCTGGCTTTGAAAGGATGGTGTGTGCGTGCGTTCATACATGCAAGTTCTGTTTTAGATATCTTTAAATGTTAGATTTAAGTGACAATACTTATTATTTGTATTGAAATTGTGACTTTATTCATTGCTGTTAGCAGTGTTTCTATAGGCTACTTTTTTTTAGTATGTACATGCATGAGTTCTCATGCATATGTGTTGTATGTCAAGGGACCATGGCATCTGTGATCCACACCCATGTGAGCTGAGCAGATGTTGGAGCAACTAATCCACACACAGCTCTTTTATGTGAAACATGTCAGAGTGTGCAAAAAGAAAGAAAAAAAAAACATCAGTTCCATTCCTATTGAGTATGAGACAAATAAACTTTGATAAACCCCCCACCAACCCAATCCCAACCACCCCTCACTCTGTAAAGGGCACCAGCTTCCATCAGTGCCTTTATGTCATCAGGACACTTTCTAAGAAAAGGTCTGAATAGTCCCAGTGGACGGCTGTCCCACTGGAGGGCAGATTGCTCTGAGAATTTAATGGTGTTGACACTCATGTACTCAAATGTGCCCGCACGCAAGAATTTCGCTTTGCACAAATTTCATGCGCTCCCTGCAGTGGCTTCTAGAGCCTGTTTTTTTTTTTACTTCTTATGTAATGTGAAGTTACAGAGGCTTCATCACGTGTCACAATCTCATTTAAGGTAGTATTTCCACAATGGACCGCTTTGACTTTAAAGGAAGAAATTGAAAACTCTGTCATGATTTTTTCAGTGCCATATTTCACTTCTAAAGGTATAGTTTTGAATAAAATATCATGGTTGCTCTTTTCTAAATAATTTAGTGGCTTTTAAGAATTTTGACCATTTTGACAGACCATCATCTAAAAGAATAACCGTCATAATTTGCATACCCTTTAATTGATCCAAACCTTCTGCTACTGGTGTGATATTTTGAAGAATGTCGGTAACCAAATAGTTGCTGTAATCGCTATTGACAATTTTCACTAGTTCATGCTAGTTCAACCAAAAAAACAAAACAAATAACTCATACAGGATTGAAGTTAAATAAATAATGACAGAGACAGCTCCAAAAGGCTTAAAGCTACAGCTTTAAGAAGGTTAAGGTTAATGAATTTTGTGTTTACTTTTTTTTCTCTCTCTCTCTAAAGGCCATGTATATGTTTTATGCACTGGCATTGGTGTGTGATGACTACTTTGTGCCCTCTCTGGAGAAGATCTGTGAGGTAAGACATGAATTATGTCCTAGCTAATGTTCTGCATATGCTAAATCATTAGCAAGGTAAAATATGTAATCATTTACGATGACACTTTATTTCAATAGTCCACTTTAGACATTCTACTAACAATGTCAAGTAAAAGTCATTAGAGTATTAGTAGACTGTCAGCTTAAAAACGTCTAACACTTTATTTTGATTGGACCACAAAATACAACATAATGACTATGAGAAACTTTGGAAGTAGGTCAATTAGGGATGCAACGGTACAGTGAGCCCACGGTTCGGTTTGTATCACGGTTTTCTGGCCACGGTAACGGCTCGGTATCGATACATCAATATTACTGT
>JAUCMU010000024.1:22152749-22168783 GCA_032275025.1 Enteromius treurensis | reverse complement strand
ACTGTACTCTTTGTGTGTGTCTCCATTAAACGTTTGCATATGGATCCGAACGCCTTCCCGTGTCTCAATCGTTACAAAACCAAGCAAATAGATTACATTTTATTAATAATGATAATAATATTAAATTATAATAGTATATTTTAAAAAAAACACTTGGCCTTCAGTGTCACATGATACTTTAGAAATCATTTACATATGATAATTAAGTGGTCATAAAAAATGTCTTATTGTCAGTGTTGAGCAGTTGTGCTGGAATAAAAATAAACTTAAATTAAGAAAATAATTGTTTAACAAGGTTAAAATAAGAAATAAGTCACAATATGGAATATATACATATATATTTGTATAAATCTTGAACAGATGTGAGAAATTAAGTTTCAGTTACCTTAAGGGGATATTCTTTTTATCTGTATTAATTATTCTGTTTGTTAACACTGACAAAAGTGTTTGTGTTTCCGCAGAGGCAGCGTCTGATAAACGGTCGTTTTAGTAACGGGGAATCAGAGGTGACGGTGAAGATCCCAGGAAAGCGTGCGGTGGAGAATGGGCTGGCAGGACCGGACCGAGGCCTGAATGGGCGAAAGGGGGGTCACCATGACGACGACAGGGGAGGTGCTGATGCTGGCACTGACACTGAAAATGAGAACGAGGACAATGAAAACAATGAGAACGATGAGGAGGAAGAAGAGGAAGATGACAAAGAAGGACCCTATGTACCATACCGCTGCCCCGGTACATTTATTATAAACGATAGGTTAAAAACTGGTTAAAAAAAATTTTTAGGTTAAAATCTGGTTCATAAGGAGGAAGTGGTGAACTGTAGACAGCATTGAATGAGCGTTTGTAAAAAGACTAATGATCAAATGATGTCCTGATCTTGTGCAGGTGGGGGACTTAATAAGCTAAAGTGGCTGCTGGCCTGGCCACTGAGTCTGCTGCTGTTCTTAACTGTGCCCAACTGTTCCACGCCTCGCTGGGAGCGCTGGTATATGGTCTCGTTCATCTCCTCCACTCTCTGGATTGCTTTCTTCTCTTACATCATGGTTTGGATGGTAAGAATTGCCTCTCAATTATTAACTTTAGAAATTCTTAAATTGTGTAAAATTTGTGTAAAGGATTTGCTTGAAATGACCTGTTGACACTCTCATGGCAGGTCACAGTGATCGGTTACACTATGGGCATTCCTGATGTCATCATGGGCATCACTTTCTTGGCAGCTGGGACTAGCGTTCCTGACTGTTTGGCCAGTTTAATTGTTGCACGACAAGGTAGAAACAAATGAATATTTTTTGTGCTCCAGCATATAATTATTCATTATCATTTCCCTAATGAAATAATAGTAAGAGATTGTTAAAAGGTAATATGTTTACCCACTTTCAACCAGGTTTCTATTGTTACAATATCAGTAGTGTATGTAAACAAACAACAATATACTTCCTCTTCCTGTTACAGTACTGTACATCCAGACATCACAATTATTTTACAGCAAAAGTATGCTTGAAAGCCCAAAATGTATCATTTTGCATCAGTGGATTTTTGAGGGCTTGAGGCATCAGACTTATTCATTTTTTCACTTTCATTTTTACGTTCCTTATTCCTCATCCACGGACAGTCGGATCAACAGAAGGCCAGCTTCAAAGCAGTGTTACCAAGTCAGCAATTTGCCTGTACAATTGTGCCAGTTTTATACTGTTGGCATGATTTGTTTTTTTAGTCCATGGGTTAAAGCAATCTTCCTGCACCGCTCCTTGAATGGAAGAGGACCT
Source organism: Enteromius treurensis (assembly GCA_032275025.1). NCBI lineage: Eukaryota > Metazoa > Chordata > Actinopteri > Cypriniformes > Cyprinidae > Enteromius > Enteromius treurensis. Next base: position 22,167,017 of record JAUCMU010000024.1, on the reverse strand, counting down.
GACAGAATGTGATTTTTACAAAGGGGGGAAAAAAGCAACTGGGCTGATTTTGGACTAGTTTTCAATAAAAATTGGGCTGGTTTGGTTTTGCAGACATGGCAGTCCTTCTCCAAAATCAAAGTGCATTATGGGTTTTGAAGTTTGTGGTAATAGGAAATGCCACAGCACTTTTTGTTCCGTTTTCTCATGAAGCAAAGATTTTTTTATTTTTTTTTATCCCTTAGTCAGTGGTGAATTCCTCATTTAAGACTGGAGCAGAATTGAAAGTATTAATAGATTCAATTTCTGTTTTAGTCTCAACTATCCCTATATCTTTTTCAGGAATGGGTGACATGGCTGTGTCTAACTCCATTGGTAGTAATGTATTTGATATCCTGATTGGGCTTGGTCTGCCCTGGGCCATCCAGACTTTGGCCATCGACTATGGCTCCACAGTAAGTGGAAAAATGTTGAAATAGAGATTATTTTTTAATGATTTATTTGGTAAATGCTTAAACAGCATTGAAATAGAAAAAACTAAAAGTTTGTTTAGTTAACATTTGAAGAATTTTGTCATAATCGCACTCAGAACCTGTCAGTAGCAATAGACCATGGTTCAAGATTACTTAAAATCAGTTTTAAAAATATATGTCTTTATTCTGGAAATTGTGTACATTTTAGAGGTGTGCTGATACTGATTTATTATTTTTATGTTATAGCCAATAATTAATAAATGGGCAATTGTAAAATAATGAAAAATATATTTTAACTTTTAGATTTGCTCAAGATTACATTTAACCGACTTATTAAAATAGTATTGTTTTTAAAGATAAACTTTAGATGAGTGTTACACTATGGTACATGTATCTAAATATTAAAATAAATGTATAAACTATTAGGGGCCTGTTAGTAAATCAGGCCGTAAATATCCAGTATGGATGTTATATGGATGATAGTCTCTGTATGATAAATTTGTTGTATTTATTTATACATTTATATATATATATATATATATGTTCTGCTGTGCAGCCTCCATGCAATATATAACATACTTTTTCTTGCATTTCCTTACAGATTCACCTGAACAGTAAAGGTTTGATTTTCTCAGTTGGGCTGCTCCTAGCATCTGTGTTTCTCACGGTATGTGGGAGCATTAAAAAACGCTAACAACAAATGCCTTTTGAATCCACCTCTCACCATCTACCCTTTCTTTCCGTCTCCAGGTTCTCGGTGTACATTTGAACAAGTGGAAGCTGGACAAGCGTTTGGGTTTCATCTGTTTGCTGATGTACGCTGTCTTCCTGTGTTTCTCCATCCTCATCGAGTTTAACATATTCACCTTCGTCAATCTGCCCACCTGCCGTGAGGAATGAGGCGGCTCCTTTTCCTGGCCCTCCCTCCTTGACCTTGTGAGGACGATGGCACAAGTCCTCGATCAGAGGCAGACCGGCTCTCTTTCTGAAGGAATACTTATTTATTGATCTAGCTGATCCTCTATCGACCCTCTCTTTTTCTTTCCAATGGGTGCAATATTGACAGTCTCTGGATCTGTGGTGTTACAAGAGGAGAGAGAGGATGTGTGTGAAGAATGGTCCTTTATGACTTATATATAGACTGTTCTTACGGGACAGGAACGTGGTAACTGATGACTACTGCCTGGTTTGATGTGAATACTTTTTTTTCTAAATATTTTGCATATTACTTATTTAAAGAAGATGATGTAAATGTATTTTATGATGGCATTCGTTTTATTAGCTGCTAATTTACTGAAGAAGAGGCTGGACTTATTAATGTCGGTAAAAATAGAGATTTATGAGGGTTTGTTATTTTGCTGAAAGGTACTGGTGACCTCGGGGAGATACTTGTAAACAGTCCTCTTTATAATTTGGGCATTACCAAGTCGTCACCTTCATATTACAAAATCGGTCTGGACGTCAGGGTCATACATATTTCAGATGAGAATATGTTTACGGTGCAGAGGAGGTAAAAAGATCAAATTTTAGTCAAAAAAAGAGATAAAAAGCGGGCAATTGTTTGCACCTATGTGGAAACACATGTTGGAACGCTACTACCAACATATTTATGTTTAATGAGACAATATTCTTGTGTGATTTGTGGGTTTCTATAAATGTGTTTCTGAATTTTCTTTTGTCTTTAACACTCTGTATATACTCAAACAGAGAAAGATTTATTTATTAATTTATTGAAAACTATTTATGCACATTACTTTCCTATGACGTACTGAAACAAAACCAACCCACAGCTGTCCCAAAGAAGAGGCCGTTCTGGAGTTTCAGCCAGGCTACACCGTTTTGTCCTTCAGAGCTTACGTGTCAGCCTTTTCTACTGGATTCCTTCTCCTTCATCTCTGAATATTATGCACCCTTTTAGATGCACCTTTGACTTGATGCGTAAAACAGTTTCTACTATTTGATATCGGTGTGACATGATATTAGGTAACTGTAAAGATTTTTTTGAACACTCAAAACCTTGGCAGGCAAGTAAGGGAAAATATATAGATATATATATATTTTATACTTAACTGTTTTGACATTTAAGATCGGTCCATTCCCTTTTTGGAGTGAATGGAGTGAGCGAGCCACAAACCTAAGAAGCTGATTAGCAGGAACGTGTCCTGGTAAAATGAAGCTAACGCTGATAAGACTGTTTCAAAGTCAAACCGTAGATGCTCTAGAAAAGGTCATTATTCTCTTAGCATGCCGCTCTAATCTTAGAGTTTATCCAGGAATTTCGAAAGAAATCCTCTCAGCAGAACAAGGATCAGAATTCATTTCCAAGGATGCAGTTGATGATATGGATTTTTCTGGAGTTCTTTATGCTGATGTGTCCAGGGCTCATTTCTCGCCCTTCTTTTCGAAGGACTATTTAAATACTTTGTTTTGTATGCCTCTGGTTCTGGGGATTCGGAAAAGACACCGCCATAATGCATCACAGCTGTAAGCTTTTAACTGTGGCACAATATATGGATGAGTGGACTTTTTCTCCTAACGGAGGCTTTTTAGTGAGCTGACAAAGTAGCGATTCTATGGACTGTTTTAGTCTAGTTAGCGACTTCATGCAGGTTTTCTAGTCTGAAGGCACATTGCAGGGATATTTTGTGTTTTATGCTCTGGTTGATACTGGGTGTCTAATTGTTTGTCATATTTTAAGAATAGAATTTAGATGACTTAGAAACATATCTGGAAGAGTATTGCGGCAAAGTATTTTTTATCACAAAAGTAACTTTGTATTTTGTAACGCAAAATGTTTAGAAATGTTTTCTGCTTTTAAAAGTCTGCGCTTCAAGTGAATCTGCATATTTATTCTTTAGATCATAAAACTAATTCGTCAGCTTATCATCAGAGTACTTTTAGCATGCTTAAAATCAAAGGTCACACATTGTAGGGCATTCTTTTCAACAATGTAAAAAAAAAAGAAAGATAATTTGTCCCTAGTTTGACAGAATATATTAGCAAAAATGAAAATTTCGTTTTCTGTATTACTCATAGTAGATATTGAGGCCTAGTTTACTTTCCAAAAATGCAACAGCAGGTCTAGGGTTTAAGCAATGTGATATTCCTGATAAATATAAGCTAGGTGTAATCCAAGTAGAGCGTACAAGCTGTGTTTGGATGCTGAAGATTGTTAGGCTATTATTTTCTTCTTTGTAAAGCAGGGTTGTGTAAGAAAGACGTCGGGAAGGCAGGGTTTAATGAAAAATTTGTTCATTAAAATGCAATAATGTTTAGAGTAATTAATTACTGTGTTTGCATTTTTTTCTTGTAAATCCTAAACATGACACATTACATTCTTTGAAACGTATATATATGCTTCGTAAATATTTCAGTAAGGTTTAATAGAGTTTGTGCACTCTATGCTCGAAATTAAAGATAGTAAAAAGAGGATTTGAGATGCATCTAAATTGGCTTTCACTGCAAAATTCCACCCAAATCTATAAATACTGCTGCTTACAGATGGTGGGACATTAATGCCTATGTTTATGGTTGCAAAATCAGCCATGCTGATTTACAGATTCAATGGTTTTAACATACACTAATAAATGCTATTTGGCCATCATCACTTTTGGAAATCAAAGCGCTGCTGTTTATTTGTATGCACAAATATTATAATAATACTGAGGGCATGCACAACCAACTAGCCCACAATTGGACAAGTTTCCCTCAGATTTCCTTCATGGATTCAGGCATATTTTAATAAAAAATGTGACTTTTACAGGGTGATGCATTGCTGATGTACATAATTATACATACATGAAAATGTCTTCATATTTTTGTCTTTGCCTGTATATCCGTTGACTATATTTTCATACAGTAGATACTGTACAATGTTTGGGTCCTTTATTTGTTTATATTATTTTTGTTGTTGTTGTGTTGAGGGTTTGATTAAACACCCTTTTTGCTAAATCGCATGGGATATTTTAATAGGATTTTAAAAGGAGTTATTTATGTTCATTACTATTACACATTGTTGAGCACTGGACGGACAGCAGTGGAATTAGACCTCTTAGATTATTGCATGTTTTCTTTGTTTTATTTTTATTTCAATGGAAAACTGCTGGGCTTTTGATTCTCCAAAGAAAGCATAACGAAGATATTTCATTTAAAGTAACCGATGTCTTCTGCATTTCAGGAGACATAAAAAGAATGGTGGTTGGCTTTATGTACTAAAATCTTTGTTCAGGTGTTTCAGTTGTATATCAGAGTACATTTTTGCAACTTGAGCATAATAAAAATGATCTTTGCTGAGGTAAAAACTATTGTTCGCTTGTCGTCTTTACACATGCAGGTTTCACTGTATGAAGGCACAAATGCATTTTTTTTAATTTATGACGATATTTCCTTCAAACTTCAAACATACCCCTAACCAGTACACAAACCTGGTGATATAAGATTTAAAGCACAATATTGTTAAATCATTCTTCCATTCAGATCCAGCCCTGGACACTAGATCTTGTCAGAAAATATGTGTTTTATCTAACAGAACAGCTAGTCAGTCTAATACACAGACTGTTCAATATCAGTCAAGAAGTTGACTGAGTATATCCAGAGAAGAGCAGGAGATGATATGAAAATAAAAAAGCAGTTTATTAATAAGTTTATTAATAATCTTAGGTATGTATATTTAAGTGTTCAGGCTTATTCTGATCGTCACAAATCCAACAAGTGTTATTATATCACAAGCAATAGCAATGGAAAATTACTGCTTCACAACCTTGAAATGGAGACATTCTCTTATCTCTTACTCGTGAATAACCTTAAACCCACACAATCATAAGACTAAACAACAATGGAACTGGAATCAAATGAGTTTAATTAGCCAATATATAATATGTAATGTAGTAAAATCTGTAGAAATGCATCTCAAATTACAGCCTATAAGGCATCTCCTTGATCGATTTTGAAATACTGATAGGCCTAATATTAACCTTTAACTTTACAATACTTTATTTGTATTTATTTTTAATTTAAGGCTTAATTTTGCTTAAGTTTATTTAATAATATTATATATATATATATATATATATATATATATCTTTTATATTCACTTTTCACAGAGAACACAGAAAAATTATGTAAAACTAATACGAAAATGATTAATTAAATTAGTAGTTATCAGCAAAATTCATCTTTTATGAGTAATCATTTTCAAAGACTCTTATATAAGATGTACTTCTGTCAAAAATGAGATTTAAGTGAATTTAACTGCACGTCTGTGAGCAGTAGGTGACGTCACCAGCCCGCTATGCTTGTGGGAATTGTAGTTCGTTCAAAACTCCCAACGTTCTGACAACGTTGCTGTGACGTTTGCGTAACGTGATACGTGCGCTGGCTAGGGACAGTTTGATAACCATTTCCGCCTATTTCTCGTTCATAGCGCTGTGTTTATTAAGAGATGCGTGTTAAAGGGATTCAATTTTGCGTGAAGTGCTGTTTCTAAGTGTGTAAGTACATCCACATAAATGGACCCAAACAGTGTCAGTCGCGTGAGCTGGGCCATAAACCGCCGGGCGGAGGGTTTAGTAAGTAAACACATGGCAGACATGACACAGAGACGCTCAGCGGTGTCTGAAGAGGATATGCACCCTCTGTCAGGAGACTTAAGCAGAAGCGCAGAAGACATCTCTGGGCGGGCCGAGGTGACTTTCAGCGCGGATTCACAGTCCTACAATCCTGCAGGAGTGGCGGGAAAGTTAATGCGCGAGGATGCGTCTTCAACATCAGGTACTAGGAAGTGACAAGAGTGAAAATGATGATGTTTACCTTGAAGCGGACTTTGTCTTTTGCATTGAGGATGTAACTTAACTGTTGATGTAGGTATTATTACTTAGTTGTCAATTAAGTATATCTTATTTTGTTTTTACATAAAATTGCAAACTTGCATAGTTTTTACGTAGTTAACTTGTTGGTGTGCTAAACAACTCACGTTATTTGGTTGCTTATTTAGATAAAATATGATAAAAGCACCAAATGTTTAATATTAATATTATTAATAAAACACTTTGACAGTTATCACCAAGGTTATTTAGTAAACAAACCACCGCGCTGGTTTTATAAATGTATATATGTATGTGTGTGTATGTATATATATATATATATATATATATATAATTTTTCCCCCATAAATGAAACTGATGATGCATCATTTTTATATAGCCTTAATAGCCTAAAACCCATCTACATCCTGAGAAAATGTAAAGCAATTGTTTTTAATAACTATTCCTTTAATCCTTAAACCTTTTTTACAACTACAGAGACCACAGCCCATAGACAGATCATATCACTCCTTATTGAGATCAAGGAGGAGCAGCAGAGGCAGTGGGAAGTTCTGAAAGACCTGCAGGCCAGGATTCATGGACAGGTCTGTGAAGAGGAGGATGAGATGCTTGACGTAGATCTGCCGCTACGAACCATGGAACAGCTTGATGAAACAGAGCAGCATTTAGAGGACACTGAAGCTCAGAAGAGAATGGTAAAAAATGATTACTGTCAGTCTACTCTACAATCTACTAAGTAATAATAGGTTATGCTACTTTGTGAACCTCAATCAGACCAGGAAGTTTACATTTTATGGAGGTAGTTGCGTAGACCAAAATAATAGTTTAGAACAATATTGTTTACTTGTACTGAGAATTTATTCTTCTTTTTTTTTCCGAAGGTGTCACATCTCTCACGGATGGGCGGAGCTACAGTAGATGATGCGGTCCGGCGTCTTATGCACGCTGTTCTCTCTTTCAATGTGGGCTCAGAGCTGAACTGGGTTGGCAGAGGGCAGAAAAGGAGCTTCAGAAACACAAGACTGCAGGGTGTTTTGTTTCGTAAGCAGTCTTAAAAATCATGTCTCCATACAGATGCATCTTTTTATCACTGACTTTTTAGGATTTCTCACGTGAAAGATTGTTTTAACCCTGTTTCTGCAGGTGCTTTGAAAAGGACACCTGTGGGAAAGGAGGCAACGCACCACCAGTTTGCTGATGTAGTGAAGAAATGGTTGCGGTTTGCCCCTTTCCGACAAAGAGGAAGTGGACGAAGGCCGCATTGGAAACCTATTGAGTTCATATGTCCTAAATATAACAGTACTGTTGATGATCATAACCAGCTAAACCACAACCAGCTGGATTCTGGGGAGATTCAGGTGACAATATAATTACACAAAGTGTTATATGACTAAATGTCCAAAGACAGGTAAAGTGAAATCAGCGAATGAAGAAATGACAAGATTGTGAAGGATTGGCTTTTCAAATTGTTTATTTTTTGTCATATTACATTCTTTCTATTAAAATATTTGCTTTGCTTTCTGTAAGTTAAAATATACTATTGTTACGAGAATGATGAGGAGATGTTCACATGAAAACATTAATCTTTAAAAAGTAATGGGTAAATGTAAATAATTCTGTTATAATGGTTATTTTACCCATGCAATTTTATTTGAATTGCATTGTAAAATGTTTAAATGCTGATGGCAGTATAATTCCATTTAAAAATCTGCATTTTGCAATACATTTAGCAAATTGGAAATTGTTAAGAATGCTTTGCGTGGTTTTGTGCCATTGTGTTATGATAATAAATAGACATCAGAGTTAAGAATTTGAAACATTAAAGAGTTCATAAGTGTCACAGAAAATGTCAGATTGCTGTAGGGGAAAAAATGACCATTCTCAAATGTAATTTAATGACTTTTCTCAATAAATGCACTTATTCACTTGGTATCTTTGTTAATGTGAACCGTTTTCTAAGAACTCTTGCTTCCTGGCACATATAAAAACACATTAAAACCAATTTATCCATAAACTTTTTCTGTGGTGAATTCATTTAAGTGTTATCTGAGTGGTTTATGTTTATTAAGCCACTATTTTCAATTGATGTGACACGTTTTACATTTTTTAATTTACGTAAAGTTAACTTGATCTAACATAATCTTCCTTCAAGTCCCTCAAAACACTTTGTTACTTTCACTCTAGTGTTTAATTTTGTAATCAGCATTGTTGAATAGTACATGAGAATACGTCATAGGCTGTAGTGTAATTTACATATCTCAAGAAAATGTACAGTTTAATCACAGTCTATTATGTAAAGGGAATAGTAGCGTAGATGTCACAAGATGTCAGACTTACGGCTAATTTTGTAGCTTATATTTTATTTATCCTAACTATAATATAAAGCCATGAGAATCATTTGACAAAATTACAATTTGATTGGAAATCAAGTAGTAATTTCACATATATAATAAAGCAAGAGTTATTTTGGTCATTTTCGCTTTGGTTTATTTGCCTTATTCGAGGAAGTGAAATGGTGAAATTTTCTAAAATATCGTTTAAAGTTATTTAAATGATTGCATTTGCGCAGTCTTGGCCCTCCATTGTCTTCCACCGTCTTTCCGGTTCTTACATGTTCCTCTCTCATCAATGGTTGGTTGGTCTAACTCTAACAAAAGCTTTTCCCTTCCAGAGACATTCCCGGCAGGAACACGTGACGTGAAACTTAATGCACATCAACTTTTGTTCTCCTGCAGTTTGTTTTTGCCGGGAGAGGTCGCATGCTTTAACACAGCTACGAGTCTTTCTTGCGAACTACAAGGAAGCAACCTCTTCTCGGTCATGTAGGAACATCTAAAACTGTTAACATCAGCAGAGCCGTAGGAGGAAGATCACCCAGGTCTTATAAATGCGTAACTGCGCTTTTGCTAGCGGGTGTTTTGGTTTCGACCCGTCGTCGAGGTGAGTCCCACACACTGTTTATAAGTCTGCGCCGAGTGTTTTGTTTTTCGATCACAGCGTAGTCTTAAATGCGCTGAAAAAGTGTCTTTTTTTATGTGTGTTACCTGGTAAAATAAGGAAAGGTTCTGAAATTTGGGGTTGCAATAGTTTGGAGCATATATTATATGTTTTTGGTCATGTTTTTTAGTTTTATTTATATTTTATTATTATTTTGTTTATTAACACTTAATTACTCTTGATGGTAATGTTTAAAATATGCTGGGTCAGCACCGGTAAGGATAGTTTTTAATGGTTTAACCACTTTGGTGACTTCTGTTAGCAACATTAATGTAATGTGATGTTATGTTGTTGATGTTTTTAACGTTTTAAGAATGATCTCAAGTCCAATTTGTCAAGATCTGTAAAACCTGCTGATCTTTAAGTCTATCCTGACTTCATCATACCCAAAAGCTGTCATATTAGTCGGTTTAGGTTTTGAAACATATACTTATTTGTATTAAGTAATAGGTAATTATGTCCCCAAGAAAAAGAAAAAAAGCTACGTTGTACAGCATTGAATATTCTGTTTTTATGCAAAATGTCATGATAAAGATCATATTGCATTGGAAGAATGCTTACACTTCCTCTAAAGAGAGGGAAGTAAACTTAGTTTAGGGGTCAAGTTGTGGCTTTACTGTACACAATGATTTCAAGGAGTTTTTTTTTTCTCAGAACAGGTTGTAAAATGTTTGACAAATTTTGGCATCTCCTAAAACTTGGTCGTGTCTCTGGACAGAAAGAAAATGAACAGCCCCTGTGAAGTAAATATGTTAACGGCGTAATCAAAATGTAAACAAATGTGTTGTTGTTATATATTTTTTAATTCATTTTGTTTTTGTAGGAAAGTCCTTGTGATATAGGCTAGTAATTGCGCTTAAATAACCACCACCACTTGTGCTTTATGCATCAATTCTCTTGTATTACTGTCATAAAAATTGATTGCATTCATAGCTTTTTTTCTTAAAATCATCTCACCAGAATTTTAGTTTCTTCCCCACCAATATTTCAGCAGTGGCTCTGAGGCCTGTTAAGAGGATTTGTCTCAGGCAAAGGGAAGTAACTGATTTTGCCCAGAACATGCGTCACTTGACAAGTATTTTAGAGTTGTGCAGTGACGGGCATTGGATTAGTTTGGAAGGGAATGTTTTGATCTCTTTTATTACTCTACATAGCGGTCGTATTTACTTTATTTAAGTTGCGGTTTGCCAGAATTGCTACCACTGAGCGCTGCCCAAAGGCCGGGACCGAGGTGTCTTCGTTATGATAATTCTGTGTACTGTAATTTGTCTTAATAACGTTAGTGTCTGCTGACAGTATTGAGAGTTGTTAAACTGATTTAAGTGAATGGTTCAATTGCTTGACAATTTTGAAATGAAATGTGATCTGTTCTGGTCAGTTGAACAGAGCAATGAATGCAAAGTGAGAGATGAGGTAATGAGATATCATATTTAGTTTAACCGCAGAACTGAGAAACAAGCCAAAGACTCACACAGAGTGATACTGCAGTATTATGTTAAATTGTACATATATATATTTATTTATTTAACTATTTCATTTGTTATCATTTTTACCATATTGCTATATTTTTGCCGTGTCCACATTTTGTGGGCCAATTGGAGGTTCAAACACAGAGCAAACCTTAAATATACAGTGGGACACATGCCTGTTTTGAAGCAGATAATGCTGACTATATCTTCCCATCACAGTTAACAACCAACAATTTTTTTTACTTGTATTCCAGTTTTACCCAATTTTGCCTTGCTGTGAGCATCTGAAAATGTTGTGAAAAGGCTGAAAAATTATTTTGTCTTCACTGTATTTTCTGTAGGAACAGTGACATACTAAATAATGGAGGATTTCTTGATGAAGAAAGACCAGGAAGTGATACGTTAAAGTAAAGGAAAGCGCACAGATTAGGTAAGGGGAGCTGGCTTCACATCTGCTTCCTAAGTGTGATTTATTTGAACAAGATCTAATGGTTTATCTGTCTTCCCCACTGAAGTCAGACTGTGTTCAGCACATGCAGTGCTCAATTTCTCTTAAAAGAATGTTTTAGCTACAGTGCAGTAAAGCTAAACCAACAGCTTTTGTGGCAAAATTTCAATTACCACAGAAAATGATTTTGATTACAGCATAAAAAGGCAACTTACCTACATATGTATGACCAAAAAAAGCCAAAAACAATGTAATAAACAACTTTCTACTACATATTTACCTAAAGGCATGACATCATGTCTCTGTTTTTATATTGTAAACGCCCATGTATATTGTAACTTTATAGCTTAAATTTTATTTTTATGGTAATTGATATTGTCAAATGATGTATTAAACTTGTAACGAACCTGGAAAATATTACACTTTTTTTCCCTTTTCATTTCCTTTTAATTGCCATACATCCTTATATCTCAGAGTTTTTGATGATGTCATGTAGCTGGAATCCAGCTTTAGCAAAGAGAACTTGTTTTGTTTCTTCAGTGTTGCTATTTTGGTATTTAAATCCCTTCAAACAGGTTTGGATTGGGAGGGGTTATTTTATAGAAACCAACAAATTAAACTTAAACGTGGACTAGATTGAAGATGGCACTCAAAACTCTTCTTATCATGATAACCTGCTTAAGACCTTTTTTGAAGACAGTGAGAAGGGTAATAATAGCGTATTAGGCAAGATGAAGCAATGGTTTTCTTCTCGGGAAGATCAGTCCAGGACTCTAGAAATGATATCAACTCTTGCAGTCAGGAAGCTGCCAGTCTGCCAAGAGCCTTTCCCACGGAATCACCTCACGCTTCCCACTGCACCGTCTGAATGAGAGACCTTTTTGTGTCTGACACAGAAACTAGGAAACGGAGAGAGAGAGAGAGAGAGAAAGGGTAAGTTCTGAGGAGTAGGAAACTTTTAAGTAGATCAAAAAGGTGCGTTTGGAGCCAGATTCAGGGCAGCAGAGGAAGGGAAACTTGATGAAACTGAATGAAAGATGTGCACTAAGCACTTAAATGCAAGAACAGCCCGATATATGAGTCTAGAATTTGTCAGCACATGTATAAACCGTTGTTTGATCCTCATTTTGTCTGGTTATTGCTCTAGGACATGCTATGTGGGGTGGAGCTGGCCACATCCTGTAGAGCACTGGCCTCTGCCTGCTCCCTATGAATGTGTGTTTATGCACTTCTCTTGTCTGGGGATCTGGGGATCACACCCATCCCATGTTGTGAGTAGGCCTAAATATGTTTGAGAAGAAATATTGAGAGGCAGTGCATGCATTTAATCAGGTTTAAATGGTCATATTTTAGCCTTCATTTATGAAGAGTGGCCAGTGGCATTCGAATGGTTTCGGTTTGTTGGTCTGTGCTGCCGTCTGCAGTAACGAAAGGCTATTTTGAGTGTGTTTTGTCACTGTTTTGCCTGCTTTTGCAGCTCTGCCTGTTAATGTAATTTTTCGGAGCCTTTCCGAGTCTCTCCGCAATCCTTTCAGTCTCAGCAGCAGGAGTCTGAGCTTAAAAACCACTTTAACTTGAATTAACTGTCAGTAAGATTTCAGGTCTTCAGGGTTTTATTTTTATTTTTTTTAACATTTATTTATTTTTATTAAGTTGTGCATTCTGAAACCGCTTCAGTGGTTTTAGTACATTTGACTCTGGATTCTGAGGGGGTTGGCAAGAAAGTGTAATTTACTTGTGTTTCAGTCACTTTACTGTGGAGATCAGACAGTTTCAAAAACAGCATTTGAGTGAATAAGTTGAGCAAATGATTCAATGACTCTTCATTTATTTAATTTCTGAATGAATAATCATTAATATGAGTAAATGCTAAATAACTCAATCATAAACAGTTCTATTGCTAAATAATTCAATGTTAGGGCTGGGTGCTTGACTATAGCATGCAATAGCATGTCACCCAGCCGTAATCAATATGGTTGACTAAATTGGTTGATGCCATCTACTAGAATTAGACTATTCTGTGTTTGCAGTAACTATGGATAATGACAGTTACCATAATGGCAGTGGTTAGAGTAAATATTAAAGATGGTATCAGCATAACAAAGGAAACGTTTTACCACCACTGACGCAACAAACAAATCTCATCTAGTTGTGAGTTTGTCACATTTTATAAAAATGGCTTTGCATGAGTGTACAATAGCACATCATTTGGAGTGTAAACAGACCATAAAACTGATGAGAGTCACACAGATGGAAGAGAGACTAGATCTCTGTAGTTTACCTAAAACCCCATTTAACAAATGCACAGACTTTTGAGTGATATATTGTTTGAATTTAAGTTTTCATGATGTTGCCCAAATAAAATATGTTGATGTTGTTTCTGAAGCGACGTGTGAAGATTTATCTGTTGTTGTGCCTCAAGTCTGCTGTCTCCCATGGGCGAGGGTAGCTCTCTACAGGCGTTGAGCAGAGCTGGATTTTTTCCAGCTGGGTTTTTGCGAGGTGGAGGGCCATATAGCAGCAGGGTCCTAACACAGTGCCAGACAACTTCATTATCCAATAGAAACGCCCCTCTCTCTAGCTTTCCCTTCTCACAGATTGTCTAACCACTGCATCAGACATGAGAATGATTTATTAGTATAATTCTTTGAATGTTGTGATCTTGAACATATATTGTAGATGTGTAAACAATTAAGTTGGCTGTAAAATGCTCTCAGAAGAACATGGGAAACTCAAGGGAAATGAAATCATTTAGCATTTAATGATTAAAGTCATATTTTGGGTGATTTATAAACTCCTCTGCACTGCATGTGGAGATATTATTTTTTTTGTTGACTTTGTTTAAAATGTAATTTGTTTGCTGTTTAATATTACTCACAAGATCTCTTCAATACAAACTGCACAACATATGCAAACAGCACGTCTGGTTTCATTAGCTGTGAATCAAACTTTGAGTCTAAACCAACACATTTCCAGTCCAACCGGACTGGAAAGACTACGTCATTCAGTCACACACTGTGACTTCCTCTGTTGGTTACATTAACTGGAATGGGGGGGGGGGGGGGGGGGGGTTGCTAAAA
>JAUCMU010000024.1:22124153-22152649 GCA_032275025.1 Enteromius treurensis | reverse complement strand
GGGGGGGGGTTGCTCAATAGCTAAATGCATATACGGATTCACTTTGAATTGCACTGTTGACCACTAACATGAGAATACTGTAAATGCGAATAGGTTAGCCAATTAGAGGGCATTTGTGTTTTGAGAAAAGACTTATGGAGATAAAAAAACAGCCACAATAATAACAAAAACAGTACTAAAGATTTCTGTTTTAAATCAGTGCTGTTCTTTTGAATGTTTAACCAAGCAATCATTTTGTTTCTTGCTTTCTGCGCTATTCTTAATGTTGTCAACTTTGTAATTGTAAATTTGTAATTTATGTATTTTGTCTTTTGTTAACTTGCATCATTGGCTGCTGAGAGAATTCACAGATTTCATTGTGACGGTGTAACTGACAGTTTCTTGTACTTATGAAAAAAAATACTGGGAAAAATGCAAGAGGTTTTCACAAAAATATTAACATTTGATAATGAAAATTCATTATTTTTGAGCACCGAATTATGAATCCCGAATGAGCATTTGACATTGAATTCAACTTCAAACAACTTCAGATGAATAAATAGAAACAAGTTAATTTAAACCGTAATAATGTTTTGCTATATTTTTCACCAAAAATAAGAGTCTTCTTAAAAAAACAAAAAAAATTACAGATCTGAATTGTTGTGTACATATATGTGCTAGTGCATTATTATTACACAAGCACCAACATTTATAATCAAAGAAAAGCACAAAAAGTTACTAACTCATGCAAACAAAACCTTTCCGTAAATTTGTATTATTGGGTAAACTATCTCTTTAATGAAATGGGCAGTTTGTTTGTTAGAGTCCCATTTGGATTTGTTTCTCAGTCATGCCACACTGTTCTCCCGCAATTTCCCGATATCAATGTTTCGTCCTAAAAACAGCCACTGTCCCACTGTTCGTCGTCATGGTTATATTAAGATGCACTGCACGTAGAGTTCTTGTTTTGTGTTTACATCAGCCCAGAATAAGAATCCCAGAAATCGTCATGTCTCACATTCCTGTTGTATTTTTTCTCTTTGTTTATATCTCAGCCTTTTTAATTGCTTGCAAGCTCCATTTCCTGTCAAGCCCTGCCAGGTCTCTCCAGACTACAGAAAATCCTCTCTGCTACCACGCACCTGTTATGTGTGCGTCTGTGTGCAGGACACAGAGACGCTCTGTGCTTCGTAGTTCAGATGTGCCTTTGTGTGGGTCCAAACAGCCAAGCTCAGTGGTCTTTTACGTCCACACACACACACACACACACAGACACACACACATATATATAAACAAACTAGCGTGCTGAACCATTTGTGCAATGGTACAAGCCAGCACGCAATAACAAATGACCCTGTTTTGATGGAAACAGGATAAAAGTTTGCCTCTAGTCTTGTGTTGCTTGCAGTTGTTGACATTTTGGACGGCACACTAACAAACAAACTCCTTTCAACTGTAGATTTCCGTGTATCCGTGTGCCGTGACATCCCTATTGAGATGATAGCGGATGAGGGAGATAAATGAGCAATTGAACAGGACTTTCTCTCTCCGCGTGTCTGCACTCCACAGTGGCCAGTTAATAACTTAGCCTGTTTGTTCTGCCCGTGCTGGCAGTCCGAGGGGTTTTCTGTTTACTCACCGAGCTGCATGCATGTGTGTGTGTGTTTTGTTGAGTCTTTCAAAAACAGATACAGGCACAGAAACCAGATGATGCAAGGTAAATAACAGCTTGCTTTTTCTGGTTGATATACTGAGCAGGGCTCAACAATGGTTTGCTTGATGTCCTGAGGCCATTGTGAGAGAGTTTCGAGACAGATGATGGAACTGTCACTTGTTTTGCATCATATGTCATCCGTTTACAGCAAACGTATGTCTATGGATATAGCTGTGGAATATCTAATGTTGGCAGTGCGAGCAGAAAAAAATGTTGTTGTCGAGCCCTGCTGAGGAAAGATGAATGTGTGTTGTGATGCCTCATTACAGCAACAACATAAGGTGAAGCCCCTTCACAGAGAGTAGTAGATTAACATGTCAAACTCAATCTAGATCTGTCAGCGCAGGAACGACGCATCACAGGAAATACCTGGAACTCTCTTCATCTTCAGCTATTTCCTGAAGAAAAAAAAACATTGCAACAGCATAAAGACGTTAAACTCCATTTTCACTGCTGTATTTTTTCCAAGAAGCTGGGAGGTTGTGAGAGTTGTGCCCTTTGGATTGCACTGTGGCTTGCCGCTGAGCGTGATGACTGGTCAGGAAAAGAGAGGAAGAGTGAAAACACAAAAGCTGGATAATCATTCCTACTGATTAATCAGTGATGAACAGTCATCGGTAATCATATTAATATTTATTAGATTATTTTCAAAATAATTGTTTGTTGCAGCCCTAGTGGACTATCCATTTAATGATTTTATGTGCATCACAATTGGACTTTAATTTTATCATTCAATATTGTTAACAATATGTTAGCTACTTATAATAAAAGAAATAATAATAATAATAATAATAATAAAACATTGAATAATACATTATAGTACAACAATACATTATTAAACCATAAAGTAATAATAAATAATAGTCCAACTACTATAAATAATAATAGTAATTATTAAAATGTTATTAGAATATTTTTTAATTATTATACAACAGCACTAAAAAAATAATAGTAATGATGATGATAATACTTTATGGTTTTGCTGATAGAGCTTGAGTTTTTTAATAAAGGCCAATTAATGAATAACTAGGCTATTAGGATTCTTAATCTTTAAAAAATGTAAACGCAAACTACATGACAAACGACAGGAATAATACATAAAAAACAAAGGAAAGTAAAACAAGAGAAAGAAGAATAAGAAAAGATCAATTTAACTGATGAAATTAGAGATGTTGTTGCATGGACATGGGGAATTCCAGGGTTTGTTTTATTGAATGACCTTCCACCCACAGGACAGTCTGAATTTAGCAATGTTAATAAATTGGCTCTGGAGGACACAAAGGTCCATAGCGATATGTGCAGAAGAAAGCAAAGGTTTGGGGGAGATGCTGGTTCTTTTCAAAGATTCTGATGGTCACATCAAAGGCTTTGAGAGCTGAGCTGCACATGTTTGCCATGATTTCCTTTACAGTGTCAGCACCCAGACAGCGGCTTTGTGTTAGCTCAACACATAAATTCAACCAGTGAAAAAAGACTTTGTGTTTCGGTTGTCCCCGGTAAGAGCGGAGTCAGGTTGACACCGCAGACTCTGCTGTCTGTGGAGGAAAAAGCTGTTGTGCATAACTCAGACAGCTGTGCTGGATCAAAGCTTTCTGGGTGTTGGGGATCTGCAGCATCTGGAAGTGGGTCAGCGCTGGCTCTTGCTCCAGCTGATGACAGTCTTTTACAGCAGGAGAGAGAACGTGAACAAAGTCACCTGCACAGGCAGCATTTGGTGGTGTGGTTGATTTAATAACTGTATTGTTTACAATTTATCTGGCAGGACGCATTTACGCAGCTTGCTTTTGCATGGAATGTTCAAGACAAGTCAAAAATACAGTACAAAAAGCTTTCTCCATAGTCTCTTTAGCCTTTAATCACTTCAGCCCATTCATGGCTTTGGACCGATTATATTTAACTTGTAAAAATAGCTTTCTATAGGGCCTGGGAAATTTTAGGTACATTCCTGTCTATGCCGGGTCAGACGGCTCTCAGATTCAATAAAAATAGAACTTAACTTGTGTTCCAAAGATGTACAAATATCTTACAGGTTTGCAACAACATAAGGGTAATTGATGACCGAATTTTCATTTTGGGGAGAACTATCCCATACAGCCATGGGGAGCAGGAGTTGATTTCAGTGAGACACAGCCTAGCAAAGAGTACATTTATCAGGTGATGGCTACATTCCAGGGATTTCTTTTGTCCACATGGAGCTAGTTTTTGATTTATAACCTGAGCCTTAGCAGTGCATTCACAGCTGATTAAGTGCATTAGAATGCTGTATGTTCCTCTACCTTCCCTCTTCCACCCCCTTTTCTCACAGCTTGACCTTTGCCCTGGTTTTGTCTGTGCCAATCTCCCAGCTGATCCCCCTCCCTTTACTATGCTTCAGGCTGCTTTGAAAACTTCTTTACAAAAGCGGGTGAAAAAAACGATTTAAACTCTGTTTAAAAACTGTCATCTATATTTGCTTTACCAGTTCTCCCAAGATATCTAAGCAAATGTATTATGTAAATTGTTTTAGGTAAGGTATTCAAATTAATAAACGAGTATATATATAATTTAATTGAACACATTAGCTAAAACAATTTAGATAGTATACAGTAATAATTAATTAACGTTAAATTCTTAGACCTGGCTGTAACAGATAATATTGGCTGCACATCTTCTTGTGAGCTATCTAGGGCAAGATGTGTTTGAGCATGTGACTGTGTGTATGTACAGTGTAAGCCAGTATTGTGTGTGTATAAAGGGAGTAGTTCAAGTTAATTCATCTGGCAGGAAATGAGTCGAATGAGAAGAAGGCTTTTAATGAACTATGCCTAAGGTGCATGTATTGCCGACTCCTGCTGAAAATCTTGTATGCTCATTTCTCTGGCCTGTCTGTGTGGAATAGGTTGAGATTTCCTCTTCCTGGGCTTCAAGTTATGTGTCTGTGATCCACTGAGACCCAGCCTGATGCAGAAGAGCTGCGTACACCCAACCATGTCTACAGAGATGATGATGCAGTCCTGCCTCATGGACCGGAGCAGCAGCTTTTTTAAGGTGAGCCACATCGGCGCTGTCTTCTGAGCTTTGCTTTGTTTTCTGTATGTGTCTGTCTGCGTGTTCCGGTTGTAGATTTGCATGTGCTCTGTCATCGCCACATGAGCTTGCCTAACAGAGCCTTCTGTGTTAAAAAGCCACACAGGTTTGGAACGACATGGCTCAGTGATTTTTGCATGAACTGTCCTTTTAGGGTTCATCTCAGTTGGTCCGAGTTTGTTAATGCTAAAAACAGTTGTTGCTAAGTGTTTTGTAATCCAATCACTCAAACCACGTTCAGAGGTAGTCAGAAACGCACTTGACCAAATGGTCTATGATTACATGCCACTGTAGTTTATATTTTACGCAGTAATGTCTCAACCAGCAATTAAAGATGCACTGAATCACACCATCACTCAAGAAGCTTGCTTTCAGTGTGCGTCCTACTTTCGAGCCAGACAGAGCGCAGGTTAGTCAAGGCCTCTGGAGACCTTGTGGAATGCCGCTCTGTCTGTTCTCTGTGCCGGTGCTAAAGCCGCAGAGCTTAAAAGGTTCTCAGAGAAGGATAGATAGTTAGATAGAAGTTATTCTTCCAACAAACAAAAAGCGTTTTTGTGTGAACGTTTATGTAGTTATTTCAGGGTGACCTTAGCGTTCCCTCCAGCATGTGTTGTGATTATTTCACGCAGGGGGAAAGCTGTAGTTGCAAACGCAAGCTTTGTTACATGTAAACAATCGAGTGCATCCAAAGGCAAATAAATCAGGCTCTGACACTAATCGGCCGTGATGAATGCATGATACGTTCATGAATGTCAGTGAACAAAGATTTATATTCCTCCTTGTTTCCTTAACAGAAAACACTTCCGTAACATCTCTCTTCTGTCGTCAGTTTAGATGATCCTACAGTGGAATGTGGTGAGCGGATTGAATTTTACCTTTGTCACCCGTAAAAGGAAGAGTTCATCAAAAATATGTACTCGCAATGATGTTGTTCCAAACATGTATGACGTTCTTATTACCAATATGAATATGATCATTTAAAAATAATAATAATAATAATAATATTTTTATCAGCTTGCAAACTTTAAATTTAAATGTATAACAGTTTATTGAATATAAAAAAAGATTAATGTACTAAAATTAAAATACTATAATTAAGATTTACAACATTAAATCAAAATCTTTTTGAGCAGTTAGATATTATCTCTACAAAAGGTGGAGCTTAAGTTGAGAACAACTGCTGTATTATACAGGTATATTATTTGCTTTAATTATATGGAAAAGAGTGTGTAAGATGTTCCTTTTTCTTCCATGCAATAAATACAAGGATTTGGAGTAATGTGAGGGTGTGCAAATGTCGACAGAATGTTGATTTTTGAGTGAGCAATCCCTTTAATTGAATAACTCTGCTGCTGTCACTTTGAGTGTTTATATTTCAAAACTCCTCTCAGTGTTAGGGCTCTGTTTGGCTGAAACAAGCGTGCTAGTAAAATGTCAGCACATAGTTTCCTACAGTCTTGGCTGCTTTGTTTGCTGTGAATGACTTTACCTCACGGCTGGTTAAAGAGAGGCACGGATGACTGCAGCATTTGGAAGAATTCTTGATCTCACCAGTCTCCAGAACACCAGCCAACATCTCACAGGCATCAGAATTTCCTAACAAATGTCCAGCCGGTGAAAATGCACCTTTTATTCTGCTTCATCACCTCTTTTAATGGCTCATCATTAAAGCTAAAGTCATTCTCTGCTTCTGGATGAATTCATCAATGCAAGTTCAATGATCTTTATATCAGATCTCTTCTGTCTCAGCAAGATTATGCCTATTAAGTATAAATGATAGGTGACTAGATTATAAATCTGAGTTATTTACTGTGTTCTTATATATCTGTTGAAAATGTTTTTTTCTGTCAGCATCCAATCTCATTTAGATATTTTTCTCATTTTCCTGATTTTTTTAAATATACATTTTATTTTTCCCCTATAATCTGAGGAAACAAAGCTTAATTTGTATTTTTGCACAGGTGACAAAATCTCAAATAAATAAATAGATGAATGCATACATAAAATATTCTAACTAATGTTACATGAATAAATAAAAGTAGTCTTAATAAAGGTTTGTGGCAGGTTTTGCTTACTAAGACTGCATTTATTTGATCAAAATAGAGTAAAAACAATAAATATATAATAGAAAGATGAAAAGAACTGTATTCATTTAAAATATTAATATTTTGCAACAATTTATAAGTCTTTATTGTCAATTTTATCAATTAATAAAAAAAAAAAAAAAAAAAAGGAAAATACCCACCCCAAACTTTTGAATGGCACTGTTCATGTCGTGCACACATAATAAATCAGATACTCTTTGTGTTATTTTCTTTTTCTATTGTATATGTTGCCAGTCAAAATCCAAAAGTGAGTGTTCATATTTACACTTGTAAATACAAGATCAAGGATAAGTTCTTGCAGTGCTCTTTCTGCGTGTTTTTATGTAGATGATAAGCTTAAAAAATGTTGAGGTATTTCTTGCCTGACTAACACTTGAAGCACAATGGGCCATATCAAGCCATTGCAGCGATCCACTTTATTTTATGTTGGTTTGATAAGTCTGAAACCCTTTTGGGTCTTTACAAAGTGCTTTTTTTGGCTGTGAGTTGGATTTTAAAAAGAGCCAAGAGTTGGTGTGTAATTGTGGTTTGCTGACTAGGCCTTAGATGAAGAAATGCCTCATAAGCATAAGCGGAAAATTCTTGCTCAGATAAAAAAGAAATGCAACAGAAAGTGTGGACGGGTCTCTGCTTGTCTAGTTTGTGGTCAAGGTTTTTCTGAAATATCCCGTGCATATTAGTGCGAGTGCTTAACTGGAATTTCTGTAGGGTTAAAAGGTTTGAGCAGTGAATACAGAATGAATAAATAAATAAAAAATAAAAAAAGAGAGAGTGAAAATAACAACCTGCCCCCTGCTGGCCATCAGGAGAAACGCAGGTCTGTGAAAAATATACAAAAACAAAACCGTTTTTCTAAGTTCACTTACTCTTACTGACCTAAAATCAGCATGTTTAATGTCTGATTTAATTTAAGCAGTTATAACAGCAATGAATTAAAATTATCCTGCCTTAAACAGGATATATTTTATTTATTTATTTCGCTATAGTGTATTTACAGTAACCACGGTTTAGTGTTTCGAAGTAATCAAAGGAAAAGTACAGACAGTGTGCTTTGATGTCTTCGTCTGAATTGTTCTCTGTTAGCTATTGAAAGGAAACTGACGCAGTTGCTACTGGGAATCGTTTCATGATGACAAATTCCAGACATAGCCACTTCCCATTTGTACAAAATTTCAATGACATACCAGCACAGATTCAGAATGTCTTGAGATTTCCTGCTCTTTACACTTGTATTGTGTTTTCTGTGTGTGTGTGACTACAGTTGATTGACACGTTCTCCACGGAGATCTCAGAGCTAAAGCAGGAGATGGTTCTGCCAGCCAAAGAGCCGGAAACAGAGATCTTACAGGGGTGAGTCCTTCCTTCGTGTTCTATATGTTCTCAAATGCATAGTGGAAAGGTGTGAGACAATATTGAAATTTTCAGTGCTTTCATTAAAAAATATGTTTTAAAAAAGATAAAATGCAAACTAAGCAATATTTTGAAAGTGTCATAGGGTTATAGCTGGAATTAAAATGGGACAGGAGAAATATTTTTTTATAATTTTAAACAGTCTGTACACATATATTGATGTCATTCAGGATCACAAGCATCTTTAAGGTTCATTCTCGGTGTTTGTTATTGTACTGCCCATATTCTCCAGCAGGTGGAGTCTTATTTTTGAGCCGTAGGACATTCTATGCTTTTGCAACACCTCATTTCCATGAAATTTAAAGAACATGGGAGGAACAATAAATTCAGGTGTTTCACAATCAGCTTTCAGACGTTTAAAAACAGCTTAACCAAAACAAGCTTTAGTCTCTAATATGTTTTCCTCATTTGAAGTCCCTGCATTCAAAATGAGACAATTACCAAATATTTCTAACATTCAGAAACATTACTTCTTGGCATGTGTAATAAAACAGTTCTAATTTAGGTCTTAGTAGTTTTGTTTTTTAACAGTACCACAGATCAGTGTGGGTTTGGAAAGTTGTGGGAGGTTTTACTTCCTCTCAACCTGTAAAGAGTCTCAAATGGGCTGCGACTTGTTTAATTCAAAATATAGATTACAGTAAACAAAATAATTATAATGAATGAACAATAGACATTAATATTTGATTTAATTATTGGATACATTAAATGATATCAGTGAATTTCTGAACATGTTCAGAAGTTCAAATTAGTCTGTGTTGTTTTACTTTACTTACAAAATGCATTGTATGCAGATTTATTATTTTGTGAATACTCTTGTTTAATAAACAAATACATTCAATTAGGATGCATTCCACTGAACAAAAAATGACAGTAAATTTTTCTTAGAAATATGAATCAGTGAAACATGGTTTTTTTACATTGATATTATTAAGAAATGTTTCTTGAGTACTAAAATCAGCATATTAGAATGATTTTTATATTATCAAGTGGCACAGAATAATATAATACATTATATTTTCAAATATAATAAAAATAAGAATTAAAAAATAAGAAAATCTCACTCACACACACACAAAAATGAAATAGCAAAAATTGATGTAGCTGTTATTGTTAGTGGTCTGCAATTTTTCTTTTAATGTTAAAATGATCTGCCAGCGCAAAAACATTTGACAGCCACTGCTTTAAACCAAGCGCGGTTTTGATCTTGTGTTTTAAAATAGAGGTTTTTCTCTCTGTTTATATGTCTGTAGTCTGGAAGGAGAGGTAAGCGGTCTGTTCCTTCAGTCTTCTGCCTGCGCTGGTACACCTGGAGTGAGGGATTCTGGATATGACTCTCTACGCAGACGCATGAGCATCCTGGACAGACTGATGCAGACACACTCTGTGTGGTTGCTCCTGTCTCTCAGCGATGAGGAAGCCAGACGCATTCTGCAGCCGCAGCCGGCAGGGGTAATGACAACAGTCACCTTGATTCACAACAATAGGTTCTTCTGTTATTTATGTTTTATCATGGTCAATGCATTTTATTCGGTGTATGTTCTGTCTAGAGTTTTGTGGTGAGGAGGTGTTATAAACTGCAGAAAAAGGTGATTTCCCTACGTATGGAAAGTGACACACTGATTGTCCGGGACTTTCCGGTTAAAGAGAGCCAATATAGTAAGTTATATACTACGTTTATTGCTATGAGAAGAACACTAATAGTGTGCATATCTGCGTCTTCTTTTTCGCTTCCTCTTTCTTTGAGTTTTTGGTTGTTTTTTTACCTGTCTAATTATATGGAGTTACATTTCCTGTCTAATTATTTGGAATAGCCATGTTTGTTTTAGCTTGTTTTGTTATTCTGTCTGATATATTTCATGTTACATGTCCGTAAGTGCACTGTGGTACTCAATATCAGTATGATATATATATATATATAAATATGTAGTGCCATATACAGCATACACAACCATTCAAAAGTTTGAGAATAAAAAAAAAAGGTTTTTTATAAAATACATTAATTAATATTCAGTGAGAAAGCATTAAATTGATCAAAAGTGACATATTTATTATTATTTCTATTTCAAATAAATTCTGTTTTTATGTGAACTTTCTATTCATCAAAGACTCATGAACATACGTTTTATAGTTTGTAAAAACATGTTGAGCAGCACAACATTCTTTAAATTGCAATGATGAAATAAGAAGTGGAATTTCCCACTGCAAACGTTTGAATGGTAGTATGTCTGAAAGAGGAAACATGGAAACAAAATTGATTGGTTGGAAACAGAACTTTTTGTGAAATGTATGAATAGTTGTAGAAGTTGTATGGATCCAGCTCCAGTGCTATGCTGATATTCTACTCAAATTAAATCAGTTTAGTGTTTTATCTCCATCAACACAGTTCATGCAGTCTGCTTCATTCACAGCTCTGTTTTTCTCTGTCTCTTTGTCACTTTCTGCAAATGCAGTAATGCAGTAAGTAAGTGGGTCAGATCCTGTGCGACTTGTGTGAAGGATGTTTAAATGTTCAAATTTGGCTCTGTTTACTTTTCCCTTAGAGAGAAACTGTTAGGTCATTTCAGTTTTTCCAATAGCAATTCCTGTGATTTGTAACTGGTGTGTGTGTGTGTGTGTGTGTGTGTCTTTATTACAGCTTTTTCCCTGGAGGGCTCAGGGATCAGCTTTGCAGACCTCTTTCGACTGGTGGCGTTCTGCTGTATCAGCAGGTAAGATGATCCTGTCTACAAAAACAGCTTGTTTTGTGGTGTTTTATATTTATAAAGGGGTGGAAAGGGACCTGTATGCTTTGTTGGTGTAGATATTAATCATTTATAAGAATTGCTTTATCTTTAAGAAACTCTAAACTAGTTAAGACTTGACTAGTACTAATTACACAAGCATAGATCCAAAACAACAATATTAACTCAGCCAATGGAGCGAATTTGAGCAGCCAATGAAAGGGAAGAGTGCATGGAAATAAAACCCATTACCTTTCAGAAAATCTTCTGAAGTTCTCAGAATAAACCTAAATATTTGTGGTAAAGTAAAACCAGATGATGCTGTTTCAGCTGCATTCCAGTCCTGAGGACCAACAAGGATAATAACAGGAAGGAAGGGAAAGAGGAAAATAAACAGAATGTAGTCAAAAAGTTATTCTGTCTTAATCTGATTACATAGTAAGAGTTCACTCATATAGACTAAGTTTTGTAACAAAGAGGCTTGCGAGACGTAACAAACCATGCAAGGTCTGTGTCAATGCCACGCAGAAAAGTCAGTGGATAAACACAACCCTCTCTCTCTGCCAAACTCAACCACATGCTCTGATTAACAGCTTTTTCTCTCTCGCTCTTTTTCTCTCTCTCGCTGACTCATTTTTTCTTTCATTCTCTCCACGAGTGCACACAAAGATTCTCAGCCTGGATATTCTTGCTGTTTAGTTTTTAGTATTTTTTGTTAGTCTCAAAGTCTTTTGAAGCATTTTTTTTGGTGGTTTTAGTCCTTCTCAACATTCGTCTGTTTTCTTTAGGGACGTTCTGCCCTTCACATTGAAGC
Organism: Enteromius treurensis; assembly: GCA_032275025.1. NCBI lineage: Eukaryota > Metazoa > Chordata > Actinopteri > Cypriniformes > Cyprinidae > Enteromius > Enteromius treurensis. The sequence goes on along the minus strand of JAUCMU010000024.1, from coordinate 22,140,838 downwards.
TGCCAGAGACCATCGCAGCTGCAAAGACCCCTAAAGATCTGGAGGAGGTGGCTCAGTTAGGAAGAGGTGAGTTTTCTTCTCCGTGCATGAATGTTTGCTTTCCAGAGTTTTACTGAGCTTAACTGCTGACTGGTAAGTTTCAGCATTACTCACCCAGACAGCATAACTACTCTAATGACCCTCAACTTTTTATGTGTTTATTGTATGTCTGTGTGACTGGGTGTGATAGAGTGTGTACTGTAAACCTAATGCGGATGTTGTTTGCATTTCGTCTTAAATTCAGGTCAGAGTTTTATGGACAGTCAACGTATCAAAGTTGAGTTGCTGTTGAGCATTCAGCAGTTTGATATGGTTGAAGCATTTACAACATTTAAATTAAGACAAAATGCACAGCAATATATATATATATAAATGCAGAAGGGATACACATTTTAAGTGAGTGATGACATTAAAGGAATGTAGTTTGAGTAAATGAGTATGTACAATTATATATCCAATATAGGCTAATATCCATTCTGATATCTGTATTTTGTGCAACAATAATAAACAGCTCTGGATTGACTGACTAAGAAAAGCTAACAAATTCAACATAATTTTACACACAGTGAATCTTTCCATCTTTTTTTTTTTATTATTGTTTTTAAGTCTTAGAACCTGAGACCTACAGGCTGTATCTAGACATGCTGATTAACATTTGGGATTTGTAGTGTGACAACATCCGGCACCATACGTCCTGGAGCATTTACTTTACAGGTGTTACTGTGCCAGTAAACACACAGCTACATTCGACACGTGGCATATTTAACAAACAGCTCATGTGGCCAACATATGAAGATGATGGGATGTTGAATAGGTGAAATTGACCACAGATGTGTTGGACGCTGGTAAATGTCTGTCAAACAGAGATCTGCCTGTGTGCTTTGTGCCTGATTCAGACTATATGTTGTAATTTTGCAACTTACTTGATGTATTTGAGGTACAAAATTCCTTTACTGAGACTTTTGGAATCTTAAACACAAAACTGTTGAGGTTTCTGAGCGGAGATTATGAGGTTCATTACAAAAGAAAATGATCCCTGTACCTTTATTTAATTATATGCTGGAATGGTTTTGCTTGGGGTAAAAAGTTTTTTTTTAAATTTTGTTTTAAATAGACTAAAATTATTCAATGTAAGAGGGTTTTTTTGTTTTTGTTTTTTAGAGAAATAAGAGGAAGCTTTAAAACAGGATGATCTTTTATTTTTGCAAAATGACATAATTGAAACTCAGAGGGGAACATATTTTTCTCAGGAGCACCATGCAGCCTGAATGGGATAGGTGAGATAGAGAGTCAGTCTTGGCAGGTAGTGTATCTTCTCTTTTAAAGAATGCCGCCTGTAATAATACAGTTAGACAGTAATGAATACTGAAATTGCCATGCAGAGTAAATCTGTGAGCAGTGACGGGTGTGGTAACTCCGTACTAGTTTCATTTCCAAGAGAAACTCCACCAAGACAAAATTCCAGCTGTTCATTGACTGACGATAATGGCCGGGACAATGGGGGTGAACTGAGGACAAAAGAAGAGTTGAGAATGTCGAGACCAAAGCAGTATAACAAAATGTAGTGTTTTAAGTTTGTTTACAGAAAGTGAAGATTAAAAGAGACTATCACAATTGAGTAGGACAATTGTAAACACAGGTGCAGGTTTCCAGTTATGCCACTCCTGCACAGGTGTCAGTTCGACAGAATTGATCTGAGTGACGCAAACGCTCCCCCTCTTATCTCAGATGGCATCAGTTAAGAGACGGCTGAGACTTATCGAGAATATTTTTTTTTATATATATAGTGATTAGATTTCCTGCCACACCTATATTTCTGTTCTAACTTTCTCGGCAATTTTGGTATTGCATCACTTTTTATGTCACTGTCACCTCAGTATAAATAACTAGAGTTAAGTTTTCCTCTCGACCATAGATGTCCCTAAATCTTAGCACATTAATTGAATAGTTATGTTTTTTTATTTCAATATTTTATCAGACCATCAACTTTTCTTTGATTTATTTCAGTCAATTATTATTATTATTATTCATGTGCCACTGGGCCAGTAATAACATTTTTTTGACAGTTTCATCTGCTGTTATGACACCAGTTCTGTTCTAAACCTAATTAGCAAACATCATATTATATTATCACATACTGAAAATATACTACAAAGAAAAGTCATTCTCTTGTATTGCATCACATGAAAACATTTGAAGGGGTGGTGTTTAGTATGAACGAGTGCGCTGTAAGAGAGGAGGAACAGAGAGCTCCAGTGCCTGTCCTCCTCCCACCTCCTCATTAGCATGCATGACTCACACCACTCACTGTGTGGGTATCAGAAATACTCTACCACTCACAACGCAGACAGCAGAGCCGCTACATGAAGTGTAGACGTGTAAACTTTTGTGCAGTCTAAAGAGAAGACGTAAGCGTAGTGTAAGTTTCATTTTCCTGTTCTCGTCCTTTTTGTTTCAGGATTGTGGTGAGGGATTTTGTTGTTTTTCTCTTTGATGTCATGGAACTTTGTGGTTTTGGGTTTTCGCACGCTATGTTATGTTAGTGAGTTCAGTATGCCAGTGTTAGAACTTCTAGGATCACCCTTTCAGAAGCATTATTTAGAATGTCTACTGATATTCTTCAGCCTTTTTGTCAATCACTTGAAATTGTAGCTTGATATTTGGAATTCTCTGAAAGGACTTCCTCTTTTATATGTTTGTTCTTGAATACCTACTCCTCGTGATTGTGTAAAAAGTATGATTCAGCTGTCTTTTTGTGGCTTCTTAGGTCAGCAAATTTAGAGAGTGAGATTTTTATTTTTTTATCAAAATGTAATGTTTTATTAAAATGGAGCCTAATTGTGTTGTCTTCATTCAGGTTTCTGGGACACTGAACTGTGCAATAAGAGGAAGTCTTCTGTGTCTGGGGAGACTGTGTGTGAAATTTCACAACAGAGACTAAAAGAGTGGTTGTCCCCAAGAGTTCCGGCCATCCCATTCACACGGACCCCTTCTGAACTGGAATGCAGTCAATCCAACGGAGCGCTGTGCTTCATCAATCCCCTCTTCCTGCAAACGCACCAAACTAACTCATCACCTAAAAAGCAAGAATCATCCCCGGGCAACACAGAACGCAAGAACAGGGAAGACAGCGCAAAAAGGACGCAAAACAAACCGCATGCAAGTGTGAGTAGATCCAAGAGCGAGAGATCCCCACCACCTCGGCCCCCACCTCCCCGCTTTGCTTCTGGGAGATCAGCAGTTCTTCGTAAGCTGAAGACTATGCCTGAGACGGTCTGTTGGATCAAAAGCCCTCAGGAAAAGAGCAGCCTGCTGGGGAGGCTGGGATCATCCTTCAGTTCCTTCTCACCCTCATCCTCCCCACCCAAAAAGTTCAGTAAACCCACCCTGGTGCCCTCATCCCGCAGTAAGAATTCCTCTGGTCTGCTCGATGCAGATGGCCTCCGCTGCCACATGGCCCTGGATGACCAGACCATTGAGGAAGCCGTATCTTGGAGCTTGGCCAAGCTCTCCTCACGCAACTCCACCGTTCCGGAGAGCGGCAGCCCCGCGGATGAGCGCTGCTCCACCGGACGCGAGCGTCTGAGCGATATCAGTATCTCCACCTCGTCCTCAGACTCTCTCGACTTCACCCACAGCTTTTCTCTCCCCATGGAGGCCAGTCCTTCCAGAACCGAGCGGCCCACAGGTGACAGCAGCCTGGAAGAGGAAGAAGAAGATGATGGCATTAACTTGGAGAGCGACCAGGACGTGCCACCACCCTTCAAGTCAAAGAAGCAGAACGGCGCTGGTACGTTCGTGCTGCCGCGTGCACTAAGAGGACAATTGCGCAAGATGAGCAGCGTTCTCAATTCCTTGATGACGCCCGAAAAGAGAGCCATTCGGAAGATTGTCGAGCAATCTAGGGATAAAGGGACTTACTTTGGCTGCCTGGTGCAGGACTATGTGAGCTTCTTGCAGGAGAACCGCGGCTGCCACACATCAGGCCTGGACCTGCTGCAGACTCTCAGGCAGTTCATGACTCAGATGAAGTCCTACCTGCTGCAGAGCTCAGAGCTTGACCCACCAATTGAGTCCCTTATCCCGGAGGATCAAATAGGTAAGGCTTCCTTCCTTCAGTAAAACTGTTCTGTGCTAAGAAAGGGAAATTGAATTGTTGCTGTGGCGCCAGTGATTATATAAAGGAAGTAGGCGAATGCGCATGTATTGTCTAGGGCTGGAGGTATTATAATAGGTGTTGTAATGATGTGCAGGCTTACATTATCAAGTATGTCATATGATAAGGGCATCAGCTAAACGTACAAGACTGTAGGTGCAAACTATTCATCTGTTCAGTTGTTTTAATGAAATACCTAGCTGAATCAAGTTCCAGTTGTGATTCTGATTTCTGAGCCCATAGTGTAATTCTTGCAGTGATACCTTTGGCCCTGTCCCAAATGCCACCATAAGTCCTTGCAGCAAACTTCAAACTTTCACATATTGCAGAATAATAGTCTGTTGTGGAGCCTGCAAAAGTGATGTGCTGAAGTTGCAAAGGGGGGAGCTTTGTGGTCTTAATATTACAAATGGGACATTTTGAGGTCTTTAAGGTATATGGTATAATGGTCAGCTGTGTATCAGAATACAGCTCATTTTTAAGGGGCTGTAGGATGAAAAAGTGACATTGAGAAAAGCTCAGGCTGAGCTTGCCTTGACAGACTGTTTCTAATCAAAACCTTGCATTGAGGCTGACTTACAAGGTCCATATAGCTCACTGCTCATGGCACAACAAATATGACCTTTTTTACTGCTATTGGAAGACTGCAAATAAAATACAGAATATAAAAAATAAAACACATATATATTATTATATATGAAGCAACAGCAAATGTGAAAGGGAAATATTTTAAATGCCAAATAATTAGAATGCCAAAATTACATTGTAACGCTGCAAACTATAAAATATGTGAATGAATTAGAAATGAATGCTAAGGGTTAAACTTGTGAGTGTGTGTGCATGAGACAAAACTCTCGTGCCCGTTTATCTCGGCATGGAGGCATTTTACTCAGCGTGAGCGGCACACACAAGGCACATTGAGCTGAGATGTACACTGGCATATTCATGTGTGGGCAGAGATCCATTAGTATGGCTTTGTATAACTGGCCACACATCTTTCACAGTCAGTAACGAGCAATTATATTCTTTATACAATGACACACTAACTGCATAAGCCCAGTGAATAGACATGCTAAAGGAGTTTAGTTATCATGAAACGGGTTCAAGTAAACAAGGGTAGTATGTTGGATGATTCTCAGCTCAGCTGGATTTTGTTTTGGTTCTCCAGGAAATTTGCATCATCCATCGCCTTGAGCATCTTTCTCTCTCACGAGTTGTAAATACAGTCCAGCTCTGCTATGTGTTTTGAGGACTAGATCACTTTCCAGATGTTCCCAGAACGAACTTCAGCCAAACGACCCAGTCTCTCTGATATACTATAGCTCTTCTACGATCCATCGTAACCCTTCCTGCTTGTTGATTCAGGCATCGAGTATGTGGGTGTCAGGCAAGAATGCGGAGAAAAAGACTCTTGTTCAGAGCTCCTAACCTGGTGCAGCTGCCAATGTGTACTGACAGGTTCTGTTCTGTTAGTGTTGTGTTTAAACAAGCCCATGACAATAAAGATTGTAGTTATGAGATTATACCTCCATAAAGTGAAATCCTGTTCTGTGACTTTAAAAAGCAGTAAAAATAAGTTTAAATGCACAGTTAATGACCTTTGACATTAACCTCACCCTCTATTTTTAAATAGAGATAAGTCAGTGTTCCAGCTCTATTCACTCATTTTTGAGTCATAACAGGATTAACTCTGTTTTATCGAGATATGTCTGGAAAGACTCATTCAGGCCAAGGATTTTTTTATTGTTGTTATGCCTCGGCTCTATTCTGGGTACTTCCTTAAAAACACGTCTGAGAGTAGAGATTCATTTTGAAGTTATCATTCGTTTTCCTGAAAGGCTTCATTTATTTAGAGGGGTCAGTAGACTATAAGGGGGATTTTTTTTTCAGTCTTGTTTGTCTGGTTTGGTTTGTGTGTGCCTTTTGTTCTGTGCTGTGACGTACTTTGTGGCCTTGTCTCCTAACTCGAGCCTTAGTGTGTACTTCTTGTGTGGGAAGCATCGGTGGATTCACTTCTCCTGTCATTGTGGCTTTATTTTTCCAGTCTGCAGCGTAGACATGGAGCGTAAGAGATGTAGGAGGGATGTTGAGGAGGATTGTTTTGAGGGGATGTTAACAAGCCTTGGAAGATAGCCTTTCGAGTAGAGGTGGCCTTGACGGATGAGTGTTTCTAATTTGAGCCACATTCCTGTAAACATTTCTGTCGCTGTAGTTTCCTGTTGTTCTGATGTCCAATCGTATCCTTATTAAGGCGGAAATAGTTATTGATTATGTTATAAAATATATATTTTTTAAATCTAATAAATTTCTTTACACTATAGTGCTATTTAAGAAAGATTATGCTGTGCAGTAATACATAACCTATGTTCTAAGTAAGATTAAAAACAAAAACAAAAAAAAAGTTTAAAGGTGTCTGGCACAACTGGCATTTAAATTATAGTGTTAAAGTCATTTATCTGATTGTAGATGTCACAACTTGTTTTTATAATGGAGTAGGGTTTATAGCAGGCATATATACAGACACAGTGTTGTGTTACATTTTACAGATTAAATCAAATCAGATATTACATTACAGGAGAAAATATCTGCACCCCTCCCAAATCCTTTGTTTCCACGTCTATGGTTCTTCCAGAGAATAAAGCTTGTAAAGTGGAACTGCGAACTGGCTCAGTTCCTATAAATCTTTGACTCTGCTTTCTGCATCACTCACTTATGTGAGAGGAGTCTTGCTTATTTACCGAGCTGTCCGCTATCTCTTAGGGCTGACAACCATGTAAACACATTTTGCAACTCAGCTGAATCTGTTAAAGTGATGTTAAACTCAGAGCTTAAGTCAGACCTCTAGAAAACTCTGATGTTAGGCACAATGACTGGTTATTTACTAGTTTTGGTTTTGATGGATCATTTTTTTATAAATGGAGTGGGAGTATCTGTAACCTTGACCGGTTGAAGCTGCTATTGTTGTGGACACTAGTTTATAACAATTGTTATCAAATGTTATCAACCGTCCCCTTTGTGAAGTATTTTAATGACTGGATCTCAAAAACAGCTTTAGATTGCTTAATTTCTTAAAACTGGTTTGCCCAGCTGTTACGGTCACAAGCAATCGAGTCATCCCGACACACATGACTAAGACGATTTACGATAAATGTAAAAGTGTAAACTGTCATGATACAAGATGAAAGCATCTAGCATTTATATTTACATAGAAATACTGTAAATGGTTTTACACTATTGACATTAAGTTTACATGAATTCGTTTACATTCGTAATAGACCAAAATGATTTGCTCTCATGTATTTAAAAAAGTATAAAGTGCGGGCAAAGTATGTGTGTGTTGTCAGAGCACTTATTATAATGGTATTGCTTCCCTCAGTGGTCCAGTGTGCTGACAGAAGCAGTGCTGTCAGCAGTTTCCAAAGCCTAGATTAAACATTACATTCTGTTCTTCAGATCAGATGATTTAAGTTACACATACCCTTCTTCTAGTTTATAGATGATTTTACAGTTTAGGTATCATTTCAAGCCCTGCTTGCTCAATCAAAGTTACAAGACAAAGCCTGTTGCATTGAGTCATAAGTGAGCACACCAGAGACTCTTGTGCTGTCAGAAAACATTTTGTAAACATTGGAAAAGCAGGTGTAAAAATACTATGAGCAGGTATTCCCCTTTAAAGCAGGAAATGGAACAAACCACGTCGTAGATCCCAGTCAATATACTCATGGTCACAGTTCTTTCTTTCACAAATAGACTTGCCCACAGACGTTCTGTTCACTTTTTTAAGGGATTGTATGTTCTCTGCCTTCCATAGTTACTATTTCTGTTTTCAGAATTCTCCAAAACAAATTCATAAACATATGTGGTGTAATTATTTTGTCATTACATGATCATCAGATCTATATAAAGTAGTATGGTTTCTGGTTCCTTGCTTATTTATTTATTTTTTAACAATTTTAATTATAATATTTATATCAATGTAAATTATATAATGGATATTTATATAAATAATAATATTTATATATTTCTTTTTTTATTTTAAATACTTCTAAACCAAGAATTATTCAGTGACACTGAAGAATGGCTATGGGAGGAATAACAATAAATTGCTTTTTCAAATATATTGAATTACAAAACATATTTTTTAACAAGTAAATGCTTCTTAGGCAACTGTACCGTTAAATGATAATTTCTGTTTTATTCAATATTTACTTAGAATAATACAAATTTAGCTTTACTCTGATAATCTAAGACCCATTTATTTGCATAAGTTCTAATTGTGTCTATTTAATGTCTTTTTTCTCCACAGATCAGGTGATGGAGAAAGCCATACACAAGTGTGTGCTGAAGCCTCTGAAGCCTGTGATAGAGGCTGCTCTGCAGGACTTCCAGGTGAGCAGTGGGACTTGGCAGCAGCTGAAGGAGAATCTGGTTTTGGCCAAAGCCAAGCAGCCCCAGGAGATGGGTGTGGATGGAGCTCTGCCTCCTGACCTCGTGGCCATAGAGAAGATTCGCCACAAGTTCCACAACATGTGCAAGATGTACTCACCAGAGAAGAAAGTGTCTCTACTCCTCAGTGTGTGCAAGCTCATCTACACCATAATGGAAAGCAACTCAGGTACATGAGCGTGAAGCATTTGTGTGAAATGCGTGAGTGTAACCATAATACTTCTGTATAATTTGATTTCAATTCATGATTTCGATCTTTGTTGTAACAATTGCAGGGAGGATGTATGGTGCAGATGACTTCCTGCCCATGCTTACGTATGTGATGGCCCAGTGTGACATGCCACAACTGGATGCTGAAATAGAGTACATGATGGAGTTACTGGACCCATCACTGCTTCATGGAGAAGGTACATTAGACCCCGGTTTCAGCATATTCATCACAAATACTGGACTACTGCGATAGCTGCTCAAGTTATTACACAATTTCCTTGGGTATCAAACTTTTTTAATGTTGAAATGTTTTATCTGATTTTAGGAGGCTATTACTTGACCAGTGCATATGGGGCGATGTCTCTCATCAAGAACTTCCAGGAGGACCAGGCAGCGCGTGTGCTGAGCTCTGAGACCCGCAACACACTGCACCAGTGGCACCGTAGACGCACAACACAGCGATCTACTCCAACTGTGGATGATTTCCAGGTAAATTCTGTTCTCCCTTTTCTTCCTTAAAATTTAGGAACATCAATATAGACGAGGATTACTTCGTTAAACAACCTTCAAAACCAACCTTCAAAAAAAATGATGTATGATTTGTTGAAATCAGATGAAAAATTGCTGAGCTGCACCTGTTCAAAGTCAATGGAGTAAGCAAAGTCAATTTAGAGAAAAGCTTATTTAAAGTTGTCTGAAGCTTCCAAAACAATATAATCTAGTGACATTACTTCTTTTCCCCGACTTCTTTTCTTAATAATCATTACTTAATCATAATATAGCTATTTTTTATTTTTATCTTGATTAAGAATAAGAAGCAATGCAAAAAAAAAAATCACAAATATAAAAAAGTAAGTGTATGGTGTATAACTTTTTAACTTTTGCATCTAAACATAAGCATTCGACAAAGATAAGCATAAGTAAAATAACTCATTTTGTTTAATGATTATTAAAACTGCAAGAACAGCCTGATTCTCAGGTCTGATTCCCTCTTTTCTTTTATGGTTAGATTAACATTAATGCAACAGACGGCTTATATTAAAATGTAGTGTAATGCACAGGTAATGTTGCACATCTGATGTTTTTCCCAAACCGTTCCCCAAACTTTTGTTTTAGATTTTACAGATTATGCTGTGTGAGTACTTTACATGGGGATTGCTATACAATGCCTTAATGAACAAATTTTCGTGAAAACTGGAAGTCAAAATTGGCCTGTGCACATTCATACTCCTTTTGCCAGCACGGGTCACATAAGTTCTTAAATACGTTTTTTATATATTGGAATTAACACCTAGATTTCTTCTTGTCTGTTTTCAGAATTACTTGCGGGTGGCGCTGCAAGATGCAAGCAGTGGCTGCACAGCAAAAACCCTTCAGGTGCAACCGTACGCTACAACGGAGGAAGTGTGTCAGATATGCGCATACAAGTTTAAAATTTCGGACCCGGAGAACTATGCCCTTTTCCTCTTGATGGAGGAAACCACACAGCAGCTGGCCCCAGACACTCATCCTCAGAGGATCAAGGCCGAACTGCACAGCCGGTCACAGCCACAACTCTTCTACTTTGTGTACCGCCAGATCCAAAACCTCACTGTCCCTTCAGACCAGCTCAGCGACAACCCCTCACCCAACTGACCGAGCAAACTTCTTTTCCATCAGGTCCTCTCAAAACTCCTTCTCAGACACATTTATTCAACACCTTCCCTAGAAGCACTGCTTACCGCTGCATTGTTTTGAAAAAAGTTGGAGGGAAGCGGAAGATAATGCTTAGGGGGAAATAGGGAAGGAAGGATGCGTCTGACAGATGCAGCGTTTTTTATGCTCCGTCTTCACTATTTTCAAAACGTTTTGGGAAGTGGCACGCGACCATCACGAGAGAGCAGATGTACTCAAACTGCAAATGTTACAGTATGCCTGTTTATTTCTTCATGAATGTACAAACACATTCAGGTTAGCAGAGAAACAGGAGCGTTTTAGTGTTAACGGTGTTTATCTAAGCTTTGCACATTCCACATTGAACAAAACTGTGCCTTCCTCCTCCAAAAAATTCCACACACCCAATACCATAAATGAAGATATTTAGCTAGTTTATTCCTTCAGCATTCACTCTGTGACATGGACCATGTCAGTTCCTAAGGTTTTATGATGTAAACCTTTTTTTATTTGCAGTTGCTGGTAAACTGCATTCTTTTTTTATATAAGATTTATTGTTATGATATTGCATGAATCTCTGTGATGATAAGAACCAGGCATTGTTGCCAGTGATGTTTTATCATATTTCGCTTTTGTATGAAATAAGATCATTAAGTTTTGTCGAAGTCAATGGTAGTAATGGAGATGGTAGAAATGGGGAGGTTTGCTCTAAAATACTATACTACTACTGACAAGCTGAACATTTAGGTCTTGTGGTGATCTGGATCTCTGTTGTACTAATTTTGGATTTGACTTGCAGACAAAGGGTTTTGGGCAAGTAGAACAAGTGGAAAGATCAGTGGAAAGTAAGAGAGTATAAGAAATAAAGGACATGGATGTTTTAACCAGGTTTAACGAACAGAAATGGTTTTGTGTCACTGTAAAGTGCTATCAGGGAACACCGAGATGGATGACTCGCATAGAGGAGAATAGTTCTTTTACATTCATAACTATACTCGTAACCTCTAATCTGCAATAACTTACCAAGTATTGCATGTTCTACTAATGTACTTTATGTTTGCATGTTTTGATGTAAACTCGGGGCATTGTTGTTGTTTTTTTTTTTGTTTATAAGAGACCAGGGTGCTGAAATGCTCTAATCCCATGTAACAATGATATTGAAACACTAGTCACATCTGAAACACAAACGACACAGAGTTGTGAAATGTATTTTAACAAGATATTTTAAGTCTGTTAAATGTATACATATTTATATGCAATCTGTGCAGGAATTTTTCACAGATTTGAAAAGTCTTGGTTCAAAAATATTGTGTATTAATTTGGAGAAAAGCTCATCTTCATTCTTTAGTGAGTTCTATGTATTTGCCTTTTAAAATGTACTCTTTTGCACACAATAAATTTGATGTTGAACATTTATCATCTCTGTCATCTTTTATTACATGCTTCCACAAGCCTTTTCCTGCATTCGAGGGTGGTTGGGTACCCTGACAGTTCCTTTCTTGGAATCGATAAATACATTTCACTTCATCTCCCTGTGGGCTTGTACTTCCTAAATGAATGATTCCATGTAAAACAAATGCATCAGAAAGCACCTCTGTCTCTTTCGCCAAACGCACACAAATGTAAAATTTTGTAACACATTAAATACTGCATGTATTTTTCCTTTTTTATGGTTAACCTTATAGTAAATGTAAAAGGGTCATGTTTAAATGCGATTGTGAAAATTTCATTCAAAATACTAGTAAAATATCTATTTTAATACATTATGCTAATGAGAGGACTGAATCCTGACTGTATTCGAAATTTCTAAAAAGGAATAGGTCATGCAAAAATTTGAATTCTGTCATTTACTCACCCTCCAAATCTGTATGAGTTTCTTTGTTCTGCCGAACACAAAGATGTTTTGAAAAAAGTTTGTAAACGGGTGGTTTTGGAGCACCATTGACTTCCATAGTAGGAAAAAATATTATAGAAACAACCTGCTTACAAACCTTTTTCAAAATGTCTTCCTTTTTTTTCGGCAGAACAAAGAAATTCATACAGGTTTGGACCTACTTAAGGGTGAGTAAATGATGACAGAATTTTCATTATTGGGTGAACTATTCCTTTAAGCATGGACTGCTGTACTACTTTAGCTCGTCTTAGTGGATACTTGTTGCAAAGATATGAAAAGCTAACAAAGTAGAAAAGCTAATTCTGTTTGGTAATGGATCTTAAAATACAATTTGTTGTTGATTAAACCATGAAAAAGTAATAGTTTAATACAAAACGGCCACATTAAGAAACATTTAATCAGGTTTTTTTTTTGTAATACAATTCTTAATCTTCTATATTCTTTTATATTTTGCACGTTGTTTTACATGTTTTGAATTTTAAAACATTTAGAAAAATATTGTGATTTTTATTTTATTTTATTTCATTTTTGGTCATATAATCTGGAGATCACGGGACCTTTATTATGATATGTGTTTTGCTGACGCTGAAGCACGGGTTCCGCATTCGGAGTGTGTTGTTATTGTGCTTCTGGTCAGCCTGCCGGAGAGCAGTCGTTCAACATGATGGAGCATTCAGCGTCAGACTCAGAAACTGAAGATCATGTCCAACCTTTATTACGCCGTAGAGACACCGGAGACCTTCAGAAAGGTAACGTTAGCAGAAACTATAAATGCCTATTGTGTTTTATGCAGATTTAACTTACAACATACCACGTAATAAAAAAGGGCACTGGTAACGATACCATATGTGCAGTAATCTTAGTACTTACAAAGTAATAATACATATGTAAATGTATTTATAATAATTGTTCTTAACTGACAATGCAAAGATGTAACGTTACTGTAAACGTATAATTTGCGAGAACAGCTTATTAAGAAATCCGTGAGATGTCTCAGTCATTCAATCTTCCCAAAAGTGCAGACTTCATCTGATTCGTTCAGTGTGGTATAAGTGTCGCAGCCTTTGATGCAGTCTGCATAAATAATTCAAGAGCCTTTTCAGATGTGCTCTTTAAACAGGCAGTCACGTGAAGGAGGAAGTATGTTAGTCATGCAGGTAACTACCCTAAAAACGTATCGTGATCAGTGTTTCCGACTAGTACTATAACTGTAAGTTCATTATAAGTTAATATTGTGTCAAAATTATATTCTAATGTTTTGTTTTAATTAATTATTATTAGTATTATTACTATTTCAAAAATTAACATGTTGGATAATGATTTAGAAATCTAAAGTTCAAAAGGAACTAGGCTTAAAGCTTCCAGTCTTTAAGAATCTGAAAAAAAAAGTTCTTTTTTACATCATAGTGCATGTTTTCTGTGCAGCATACCATGAAATACCGTTTTGCGTAGCATACCGTGTGTTTGTTTTTTGTCACCACATTCACTTGAAACTATATATTTACAACTCGGGTGCAAAAAGTCAAGTTTGTATAGGGAAATCCTTTAAACACTGTTTGACAATGGTTTGATCTGTTTGTTCTTCCAGCTCCTGCTTGCTGCTCCTCACGATACGGGTTGGCCTTCTTGTCTTGTTATGGCTTCTTTGTGGCGTATGCGCTCAGGGTAAACCTTAGTGTGGCGATGGTGGACATGCTGAAAAATAGTTCTGGTGCCAACAGCAGTTCCTCCGTCTGCCCTCATCACAGCATCCCTGTTCCCAAACACAATCACACTGTAAGAGCATCTACCTTATATTCTCATATATTTCATATGCAGACTTTACCAAAAAAGGTTTTACAGTGTTTTAAGTATAGTTAGTGCACATTTTCATGAATTTCATTAATCATGCTTAGTTTAATGTCTCCTCAGGCCAGTGTGTATGACTGGGATTCAGAGACTCAGGGATGGATCCTGGGCTCTTTTTTCTATGGGTATATATTTACTCAGATACCCGGTGGCTACCTGGCACGCAAGTATGGTGCTAAGTGGCTTTTTGGTATCGGCATCCTTTGCACTGTGATCTTCACCCTGCTGACTCCAGTAGCTGCTGATCTGGGAGCTGGTTACCTCATCGCTGTCAGGGTGTTGGAAGGCATTGGGGAGGTAACCTCAAAAGTCATTGCCTTCATTAAGGATTTAGTGCTTATGTTTTTGTAGTTTGAAATTGAATGATTTGTTGTCATAGATGCCATAATTGTTATTCATTTTGTAAAAAAAAAAAAAAGTCTTAAAAAGTTGTTCTTGTGCATCCAGGGAGTGTCATTTCCTGCTATGCATGCGATGTGGGCCTCATGGGCACCACCTCTGGAGAGAAGTCGACTGCTCACAATCTCTTACACAGGTAACCTGCTTTGATGTGTAACAATCTACTCAAGTTTTAGTGTAATTGCACTATTATTTCGTATTTCTTTTCTTTTTACAGGTGCTCAGCTGGGAACTGTAGTGGCTCTTCCTCTGTCTGGCCAGATATGTTTTTACCTCGACTGGACATACGTCTTTTATATATTTGGTAAGTTTCATTATAACATGCGTTTTAAATGTGTGCACAAGCAGCATAAAATGTAATGCTAAAGATTCTTTTACTTAATGCACACTTTATCTGATTTCTACTCAAATCATAGGAGCTGTCGGACTTCTTTGGTTTTTCCTTTGGGCGTGCTTTGTCAGTAACAGTCCCAGCTCACACAAAAGGATAACGGAGACTGAGAAGGATTACATAATGGCATCTTTAAAAAACGAAGTGGGTAACATTACAGTGATCTCATGCATTGCCCTTAAAATGATCTCTTTATTCTCAAGCCAGATAACAGTTTACTGATTCATTGTTTGTATTAAAATGTGTCATTCTCTGCTCCAGTTGTCCCCAACCACAGATTACATCCCATGGACATCAATCCTCAAGTCTATGCCATTATGGGCCATAGTTGTGGCACACTTCTCTTACAACTGGACATTTTACACCCTGCTGACTCTCTTACCCACCTACATGAGTGATATACTCGGCTTCAGCATTCAGCAGGTGAGTGCAAAGCAGGGCCCACACATCATTTTTTAAAATGATCAGAATTTGATCCATTTATTGCATAATTGCTGAATAAAAGTATAAATGTCTTTTTAAAAAATGGTGCTTTCCAATACTTTTGAATAGTAGCGTATTTAATATAAAAACAGGTTATCTGAAAATGATAATTGCCTCATCAAATGACTTGTTAGCCTTTAAGTAATTGTGAACTCACGTTGTCATTCTCAGAATGGAATGCTCTCGGCTCTGCCCTATCTTGGTTGTTGGTTATTGGCTTTGCTGGGCGGACAGCTGGCAGACCTCCTGAGAGAGAGATATCTTATCCGAACTGTAATTGTGCGTAAGGCATTCACTATAATAGGTAAGACATTCATAGATTTACGCTGAACAGTACGTTTGAAAATGTATTGATGGTATGATAGAACTGGTGATGTGAAGTCTGTTAACAATAATTAATTAGTGTGTCTGTCTTGAATGTGTCTAGGAATGATGGGACCAGCCATCTTCCTGGTGGCTGCTGGCCACACTGGATGTAACTTTGTCTTGGCTGTAGCCTTCCTCTCCATGTCCTCCTCTCTAGGGGGCATTTCAGCTTCTGGATTTAACATCAACCATTTGGACATTGCTCCCTCGTAAGACAAGGCTTTTTATTGGCAATCATATATGAATTATGGTTTAGAACAAGTGTACGTGCATGAAATCCATGCCACAAGGTAATTATCATTGGAACATGGATTTCATTTTCTTTTTTCCTCAGATATGCTGGGATATTGCTTGGGATTACAAACTCATTTGCTACTATACCTGGCATGGTGGGCCCTGTAATAGCAAGATCTCTGACCAAATCTGTAAGTTACAATTTATTGCATTTATATATATACTGTCTATATATATAGTGGGTACGGAAGTATCCAGACCCCCTTCACTCTTTGATATATTGCAGCCATTTTTGCAGATTTATTAAAAAAGAAAAACTGAAATATCACATGGTCCGGAGTATTCAGACGCTTTGCTCAGTATTTAGTAGAAGCACCCTTTTGATCGAATACATTTTGGGATGCAACAAGTTTTTCACACCTGGGGCCTCATTTATAAAGACTTGCGTAGAAAGCATCCTTGATTTTATCTAAGAACTTTTCTGATTTGATCGTAAGAGCGATTCAGAGAAAACGAACGTACGCACGAAATCCATGCGTACGCCAGTCATTCGGTTATAAATCACA
>JAUCMU010000024.1:22112702-22124053 GCA_032275025.1 Enteromius treurensis | reverse complement strand
TTAGCTGCAGCACAGAAAACAACCCAGCGGTTCTTTGTTCAGTTTATAAAGATTTTCAAATGTTATTTAATAAAAAATATTGTTTTAAAAATCTTTTTTTAATCCCATTTCAAGATATACTGTATGATGGCAGCAAATTTGTGGAAACAAAACCGCTAGATTTAATTGAACAGAGAAAAAGAGAAGGAGCTGAGGGCTTGGTAGTTTTTTTGAAAAATTCAACCTTGAAAACAAAGTAGTAAGATTCTCAGCAAACAACGCAGACACCAACTTTGGAAGACTTGGTAGAGTCAATTCCCATACAAAAATGCTCTGCAGGGGAGTGTAAATGGCTTAGGTTTCCCTGCCCTCATCATTCATAACACAGTCAGTACAGCTTTGGATATGATTTCTCTTATATTTTTATTTGAGAGACTAAAGAGATTTTGTGGGTTTGTTGGTCAGGAATACCAAAACATACTTGGTTACAGTAATGTTCGCTGACTGCCCATGCTCCCTGCTAAAAGAGTGCTGAAAATGCATGCACCATTAATTAATTCATTAATATTTTTCAGAAGACAAATGCCCTATGTATTTACAAGTAATCTTTGATGATCCGCAGAATAAACATTGGCTGGCCTTTGTGCAACTTAACTGTATTCAGTTAAACAATTCATGCTGTGCTGATGGGCATGCGGAAATTTTATGTAGAGCATTTAGGCAAACCTGACAGCAGGATATGATGAAAACTTTATTCCTGTTTTGGTGACTACTTGGTGAGAGCATGTGGACATTGCAGCAATTTCTAACAAGTATTTTCTAAAAAACACTGCAGTCATTCTTCACAACTGCACATACATAAAAGCATTGTGCAAGTACAAAGATGATCTCAAAGACCTGCAATGTCTCTTTTTTAAATAGCAAATTCAACAAAGAAATTCAGAAGGCAGCAGTCACACTGCAGGAGGAATGCCCTAAAGTTACCATCAAAAAGGATGAGGATGTTTGATGAGGTTACTAGACTTCAAGGTTTAAGTTTATAAAGGGGGAATGACTATAAAAAATTGTGAAAAAAAATTAAACACCACTTTGTCAGAGATGGACCTTCTTTCTAGACAATGACATCCAACACACTAACCTCTCTACGTTCTCATCAATTATCATGTGTTTGCCAGAAAGAAATGCACCAGAGTATGTTCTCTCAGATGAATGATGCATGGACTGCATCAAATAGGTTCACTGTTTCTATTATGAAATCAATATTGTGAGAATAAATGTCATCCCCTCCTGCCAAGAGTTCATGGAGAAGCTTGTCAAAGACAGAAAAATCCTCAGGAAAATACATACATCAAAGGTACAGTGGGTACGGAAAGTATTCAGACCCCCTTAAAATTGTTCACTCTAAAAATCATTTAAGTAGATTTTTTGAAGCGAAATTGAAGCACCCTTTTGATCTAATATAGCCGTGAGTCTTTTTGGGAAAGATGCAACAAGTTTTTTACACCTGGATTTGTCATTCCTTCTTGCAGATCCTCTCCAGTTCTGTCAGGTTGGATGGTAAACGTTGGTGGACAGCTATTTTAGGTCTCTCCAGAGAGGCTCAATTGGGTTTAAGTCAGGGCCCTGGCTGGGCCATTCAAGAACAGTCACAGTGAAGCCATTTTTTTGTTATTTTAGCTGTGTGCTTAGGGTCACTGTTTTGTTGGAAGGTAAACCTTCAGCCCAGTCTGAGGTCCTGAGCACTCTGGAGAAGGTTTTCATCCAGGATATCCCTGTACTTGGCCAGCTCTCGGAAGGGTTATGGTCATCCCAAAAGTCTTCCATTTAAGGATTATGGAGGCCACTGTTGTCTTAGGAACCTTAAGTGCAGCAGAAATGTTTTTGTAACCTTGGCCAGATCTGTGCCTTGCCATAATTCTGTCTCTGAGCTCTTCAGGCAGTTTCTTTTGACCTCATGATTCTCGTTTGCTCTGACATGCATTGTGAGCTGTAAGGTCTTATATAGACAGGTGTGTGGCTTTCCTAATCAAGTCCAGTCACTATAATCAAACACAGCTGGACTCAAATGAAGGTGTAGAACCATCTCAAGGATGATCAGAAGAAATGGACACCTCCTGAGTTAAATATATGAGTGTCACCGCAAAGGGTCTGAATACTTAGGACCATGTGATATTTCCGTTTTTCTTTTTTAATAAATCTGTAAAAATGTAAACAATTCTGTGTGTACATTAATGAGGGGGAAAATGTATTTTAGCAAATGGCTGCAATATAAAAAAGAGTGAAAAATTTAAGGGGGTCTGGATACTTTCCGTACCCACTGTAAATATATGTATATATATATTTGTATGTGTGTGTGTGTGTAAACCATTTTATAATTTTTCATGCAATGATTACATTACATTGTGACATGCTACAAAAACTAAGAAAGGTGCTGTAAGAAAGCTATTTTTTCCATACTACGCCTGTCACTGATGTAATCACGTTATGCGTAAATACAAACATTAAATGCTTCAAGAGAAACCCATTTTTCACATTTGTGATGATGAAGTAACAAATGCTTAAACAGTTTTTTTTAAATCTAGAACACCATTCCAGAGTGGCAAACTGTCTTCTACATCTCTGCAGTGATCAATGTATTTGGAGCAGTTTTCTTTACAATATTTGGCAAGGGTACAGTCCAGCCTTGGGCCGTCCAGAGAATACACGTCCAGTGAAGCACGTCTAGCGTTAGCCATTTCCAAAAGGCCAATCAGACATCTCTCTTGTAAATTCTAGAGATAGCAGTAGTTGCATATGGTCTGCAAACTAATGAATATTGCACAATCCAATGTTTTTTTAATCATACCAACAAACACAGTGAACCTTTGGTATTTTTATTGGGAATGTTTGTGTTTGTTACTGTTGTATGTACATGTCAGTTGCTTTTTCAGGCAGTTTTAATTTTTTTTCTAACAAAGGTGCGATTAATAAAGGGAAGATAAATCATGGATGGTAAAACCAGTGTAGTCCAGTTACTTGTGAGCTGACTCTGTTTAATGAATGAAACACCTGTGTGAATCAGCCAGCATGGTTATTGAATTATTCTGACTTAATTACAGAACCAAAAGTAAACTTGGGCATTGTTTTAAAGTATAAAACTTAACTATATCGGTTCTTTTTCAGATTTGTTATATCTGTTCGGTTGAAAACTAAAATAATCATATTTGTTTAAAGGAATAGTTCACCCAAAAATGATCATCATTTACTCCCCCTTAAGTAGTTCCAAACCTGTATGAATGTCTTTGTTCTGCTGAACACAAAGAAAAAGAAATTTTGAAAAAAGTTTGTAACCAGCCTTTTTGGGTGACCATTGACTTCCATAGTAGAAAAAAAAAATCAATGCTTTTTGGAACTACTTGTGTGTGAGTCAATTCTTTTTTTGAGTGAATTGTTCCTTAAGAATTGGAGTATTTTGCGATTAATGTCCCTATGAAATATGCCTGATTGTAGGGCTATGATTATCACAGCATGCCTTACCCATACTGAAGCAAAAGGCCTTATTGAGATTATTGGTAAAACTATGTCAGATTGTTACGTTTGAACCTTTTTAGTACACTGTGATTTATGTTTACATTAAATTTTTTTCTGTTTTGTACAATCCTTACCAAGTGTAACAAAATGAATAAATCAGTGTGAACGCTGTATGTCGCGTAATCTGTCAATTATCAAGATGCTACACTACATGCTTCATCACCCGTCAAACGCTTGTGATCTAATAAAATTATTGCACTCGTGCAATACGCATTCACTGTTAGAAATATCAACTATGCTGAAGACTTTTTTTGTTTATTTTTGAGACCAACTTTTTCCTTTTGAAAACCATTGCAGCAATTTACGTGCACCTGTCACGTTTAAAGATGAAAAGCGTGTAAATAAACGGACTTTTTTCCCTTTCTCGTCCGTTTATCCCAAACTATTTAACCAGTCCTTCACAAAAGCAGTCTGACCTTAAGCATCCTCAGTGACTGGTGTAGTCTGCGCATGCACAGTCGCCTTCGTCGTGCCTGTATTATAACAGGATCAGACGCGGCGCTCAGCCTCTTCTTCAGCACCGTTCCAGTATCCCGAGCACACGCGCAGGTACAGTGCCGCACATTCACACGCATCTTTAGCTGCGCATTTAAAAGGAAACCCAGCAATCGGGGGTGCGATGCTTTATTAAGAACTTCTGTCGATATTTGTGTTTTCTAAACAGTTCTCGCTTGTGACAGACCTTAATGATGCTTGTATTCGACATTGCGCTAGATACAGGCTGGGAATGGGAGAACATGGCGGCAGCTGCAGGGGAAGGGATTGCATTATTAAATCCCCTAGACATCTGAATGATCTCTGTCACCTGCTGCTGTTAGATGACTAATATTGTAATGCTTTGGAGCAAATAAACACCGAAAGGAATAGCTTTCTGACGTCATGTCAGGTTGATGCGACGTAGGAATAATATAAAGCCTTTTTTTGAAGAATGCGTCTGTATTAGGTAACCTTAACAAGAATAGCCCTTCTGTTAACCTCTACAGTTAAGCTGAGAATTAGCTTCCTTACACTAATGGTAGCCCAGCTCTTGCTTTAAGGAACGTCTAGGAATTCTGTCCCTGACGAATTATTTATTTGAACAGCTTGCAGCTCATTGGAGATGATGCTGATGCAATAGTCGTACACTTTAAGTTCATGATGCAGCCACACCATAATGCGCTACCTTAGAATGGAAAGTGACTTCTAGCTTAACCAGCTTCTAATATGTCTCTTTTCATAATATCAGATACATGAGTGGCTCACAAATGGCTGCCAGTCTTTTAAATCAGTAGGCGAATCTTTACAAAATGGAGGTCTGCAGGACAAAGATGTACCAGGCGTGAAGAAAGGAATGCCTAGTCTGTTAAAATGTTGCTGGTTATTTGGCAGAACTAGAAGCTTATACAGCCTGAAAGGATAAACGCAGTGCTGGTCTGAAGGTTGAAAAAGGAGAGGGCGTAGCGAGCACCATGTTTGTTAAACAAATTTCTTTCAGACATTTAAATTCTGCAGTCACACAGACATATAGACGTTGCTGAGCTGGGGTTGCATGGGTCATTCTAAGAGAATTACAGAATCTGCACTCAAAAATGAGATTTCTGTCATTGTTCGAGCGGAGTTCTTGTGAGGTTTACTTTCTTCAGCAGAACACAAAAGGAGAACTTTTGAAGAATGTGCAGGTCAGCCTGGTCCATGAGGATTTTACATCCTTTTTGAGGCCCTACATCATCTTCAGTCAACATCCATTTAATCCAGTGGAAAAGAATGACCAAAATATTCTTCAAATTTCTCCTTTAATAAGTGGGATAAAAATCGTCCTGTCTAACTTAGTTTACGTCTTTAATAGAATTTGCACCATGACTGTTTGCTGTCTGTGTAAAGCTTTACAGTTACATTGGCACATTAAATAAGGCCGTCGGCTATGGGAAAGGAAAAGCTTCACATCAACATTGTGGTCATCGGCCATGTGGACTCTGGAAAGTCCACTACCACTGGCCACCTCATCTACAAGTGTGGTGGGATTGACAAGCGAACGATTGAGAAGTTTGAGAAAGAGGCTGCAGAGGTATGATGGAGGTATTGAAAACAATCCATGATTAAAACTATTACAAGGTGTTATATAATGTTTATGTGCATCGCTCACAGATGGGAAAGGGTTCCTTCAAGTATGCCTGGGTGTTGGATAAGCTTAAAGCAGAAAGAGAGAGAGGAATCACCATCGATATCTCCTTGTGGAAGTTTGAGACCAGCAAATACTACGTCACCATCATCGATGCTCCAGGACACAGGGACTTCATCAAAAACATGATCACTGGAACCTCACAGGTTAGGAAATAAATAGGCACACATATATATTTTAGTAGCTGCTGTTTATTAAGGAAAAATACATTTTCTCTAACCGTCAGGCGGACTGTGCCGTGCTGATTGTGGCGGCAGGTGTCGGAGAGTTTGAGGCTGGCATTTCGAAGAATGGCCAGACCAGAGAGCATGCTCTTCTGGCCTACACATTGGGTGTGAAGCAGCTGATCGTGGGTGTCAACAAGATGGATTCCACCGAACCCAGTTACAGCCAGAAGCGTTATGAGGAAATTGTGAAGGAAGTCAGCACCTACATCAAGAAGATTGGCTATAATCCTGACACTGTGGCATTTGTGCCCATCTCTGGCTGGAATGGCGATAACATGCTCGAGGCCAGTCCCAATGTAAGTATGATGGGAATTAAAGTATTGTTTCCATTAGGGCTGCATGATTAATGAAAATAAAACCACAGTGGCTTAGTGCGATTATCATATTTAAATCAATAAAAACAAGCATTGCATGTTTCAGAGTAATACAGTGTTTTGTGGCAATCAAAAACTTTTGTAGAAAAGGCACAATTAGATTTTTCCTCCAAATTGTACAGCTCTAGTTTCTGTATGTTACTGTATATGGAGCATTATGTCATCCTTCAGTGAATACGAATACTTAAAAGTTAAGCAAAAGGGTATCCCAGCAGGTTGGTCCCAATCAGCATCTTCAATAGGTTTCTGTGTCTTTTCTTCAGATGACTTGGTTCAAAGGTTGGAAGATTACCCGGAAAGAGGGAAATGCATCTGGAACCACCCTACTGGAGGCTCTGGATGCCATTCAGCCTCCAACACGTCCGACTGACAAACCTCTGCGCCTGCCTCTTCAAGATGTCTACAAGATCGGAGGTTTTGATTTTTACAAACTATGTTAATCAGATTTACCTGTTTTTGCCCGAAATATGGCTAGTCATTATTCTGCCAACAAAGCAGAGCTGAATTGCATGCAATCTTTTGACTAGGAATCGGAACAGTTCCTGTGGGCCGTGTGGAGACTGGAATTTTGAAGCCAGGTATGGTGGTGACCTTTGCCCCGGTCAATGTGACAACTGAAGTCAAGTCTGTGGAGATGCATCACGAGGCTCTTTCAGAGGCCTTGCCCGGCGACAACGTTGGCTTTAATGTTAAGAACGTCTCGGTCAAGGACATCCGCCGTGGCAATGTCGCTGGAGACAGCAAAAGCGACCCACCTCAGGAGGCCGCTAACTTCACTGCTCAAGTAAGCTCAGTTGAATTATGTTCTCACTACTCGCATCAGCAAACCTGAGCAGCCAGCACAAACTTCTTTCTTTCCCATCAGGTGATAATCTTGAACCACCCAGGGCAGATCAGCGCTGGCTATGCCCCTGTTCTGGATTGCCACACTGCACACATCGCCTGCAAGTTCGCAGAGCTGAAGGAGAAGATTGATCGTCGTTCTGGAAAGAAGCTTGAGGACAATCCTAAGAGCCTCAAGTCAGGAGATGCGGCCATCGTTGAAATGATCCCTGGGAAGCCCATGTGTGTGGAGAGCTTTTCAGAGTATCCTCCGCTGGGTAAGTGCAATCCCAGCATCCCATACCAAGAGCAAAATACTTCATTGTTGTTATTTTTTATTGAAGTTAAGATAACTTTAATGAACATCTAAAAGCCATGCCAAACAATTAAGATTAAGAAAAACTGTTATAGTTCACAAAAAAAATGTTATACATCCAATTAAAAATAGTATTCTATCATTAACTTCCAAACCAATTACTTTCTTTTTTGTTAGTTTGAAAAAAGCCAATGATTGATCTGAATGAAAAACAACTGGGGGAGAAAAACAAACAAACAAACAAAAAAAGCGTATGAAAGTCAAATGTAGAATAGGGATTTTCAAAATCATTGTTAGGATGATAGAGATCATGAACACAGGTGACCTTTTTTTTTTGGGTTTGCAGGTCGTTTTGCCGTGCGTGACATGCGTCAGACAGTTGCAGTGGGAGTGATTAAAGGAGTGGAGAAAAAGACCCCAACAAGCGGAAAGGTCACCAAATCTGCTCAGAAAGCCCAGAAGGTCAAATGAATGTTGTGTTTGACTGCCAACTCCAGAGACACATATGAAAAAGCAGAGGTCATCCAGCTCTTCTATCCTATTGGCTGCTTAGGTTCTATAGTCAGAGACTGCTTAATAGTTCCAATGCATCGTAAAAGTATCAGAAGGAAAAAAAATTACTAACAAAAGCAGTCTTTTAGATAACTGTAATTTGTATGTTGACTTGTACTCTTAAGTCTCACATCCACACCATTGAACTTATTTAGTAGTGTTTTTAATAGTTGTGCTCTTCCTCTTCGATGATAGCTGTTGAAACCATATGTGATTTTTAAAATCTTGAGAGGTTTGACCTCTTCTGCTCTGGAGTGCAGTTTTAGTCCGGTTCTCACAATGTTGTCTTCGCTTGTTTTAGTGCTTTGTTTGCAAAATACCATGTGTTCAGTATCCACTGGTGGTGAGCTACTTAACGACACTATTTAGTAGACATTGAGAACCTTTATGTTTAGCTTTGCAGAACAACAAAAACCTAAAACGAAGCTCTTAATCAGCCGTCTATGGGCTCATGCAATCTTTGGTGCACTGACAGCTTTATGTTTAGCACTTTGCCTGGCGTAGGCTAACCCTGCACAAGCACTTGTTGACTTTAATTGGCATTAGCTACCGCACCTTATAAAAAAACAAAAGCTTTCATGTCATATTAAAGAAGTCTCAACCATAATCATTTTGTTTGTGTTCATTTCTCTCTTAAATATTACACTACATTAAAAGGTGTGATTTATTTTTTTTGACCTTTGTATTCAGAAATATTGCAGTATTGTCCTGTGAGCTTAGACTTCAACTAAAGTTATGACAAAATCTAAAATTAACTTCGAACAGATCATGCGTTGCTATTTTAACAATAAGTAGTTAGTTAGTATCTCACAGCTTGGACTTCTTATAGGCAGTAACACAAACTGTGACATGTCATTTATATTAAATGTTTGCTGCATAAAAGGACACAGCTCACAATCCTAAAAATATATTGGCTATATTACCACAAGATGTCGCAAGAGATCAATTTATTATTCATTACCAAAAAAAAAAAATATATACAAGGACCAGTTTAGCGATAATAGTAATGTAAAGTAGAACTCCGTATGCCTTAAAA
Organism: Enteromius treurensis; assembly: GCA_032275025.1. NCBI lineage: Eukaryota > Metazoa > Chordata > Actinopteri > Cypriniformes > Cyprinidae > Enteromius > Enteromius treurensis. The sequence goes on along the minus strand of JAUCMU010000024.1, from coordinate 22,115,019 downwards.
AAATAACTCCACACCTAGAATGTTTCCAGTTTAGTGTTTAGTGTCTAAACACTACTGTACTTTTGTGGACTTTACCCTCCACCTAATATTTCCCAGAATAGGTTTATTTTTAAGTCGAATCAGTGAAGTTTCGGGCTTTCCACTGTATTTAGTCCTTTTAGGCACTAGATGTCGTTATAAATGTGTCAGCCCTATGACACCTGTCTGCACATTTTGGTCAAAAAAATGTAGGCTGCTTCTCACTGTCCACATACATAACGTCATAATACGTCATAGCAGTGAGGAAGTGAGAAATTTCGAACCGTAGAGACTGGCACAAGCACCTGTATCCTGATGTCACAGTTCTCTATAACAGAAACCTTCCTTTAAGCAGCTCACACACACACCAGCCATCATGAACAAACAGAGGAGACCGGGCAGCTCCCGCGCAACAAGCCCTGACCAACCCAAAGCCAAAGCTCAAACAAAAGCAAATGCAAATGGGAAGAGCAAAGAGCAGAGGGATCACCATAGGACTGACAGCGAGGATAAGTCTACGGGGCACGCAGAGGCCAAGTGCACGCCAAAACGGGGAAGCAGAAAGCAACAGAGTCAAAAGGATAAAGATTCTCTTGACGGTGAGAGTGAAGACAAACCTTATAAAACCTCAGCACCAAATCAGGGAAGCAATAATCGACAGAGTAAAAAGCAGAGGGATACCAAACGGTCTCCGGAGATCTCCGAGGGTAAGTTCAAAGAAAACGGCAATTCTGTTCCCAATAACGCAAGCCATGAGCGACAAGACAGTGCACAGAGCAAGCATCAGGGTAAGAAGTTTGACTGTGAGAGTGAAGGCAAACCGCGAAAGACCGCAAAGAGCAAATCCGATGAAAAACCAGCACCAAAACATCGGGCAAAAAAGGAGAGCGATCCTTTAAGCATTGACAAAGAAGAATCTGCACAGAACCCCCAAAGAAAATTGGAAGCAAAATCCGGTGCAAAACCTAGAAGCCAATATGAATCTGAAAGTAAAAGTGACGCTCGGGACGCGTCTCCAGCTGTTTGCGCACACAGCTCGGGACAACGAAAGAAAAGCGCAGACGCTAGAGTTCAAGAGCCACTGGGAAGGGTTCTTAAGGCAACTGTTGAAAAATTAAAGATCAAGAAGAAGGAGCAGTGTAATGCGTCCAGTTGTGTTAATGACATAACCGATAAAGTCATTGACTACCTGAAACGAAACACGACCTGGTGTGATGAGATCGAGAGGCTACGGACTGGAAGTTATTATGAAAACCTTAAAGTAAGTAATGCAGTGACCTAACGATTCTGTATCAATAAGTAGGCTATCCCAGAACATGTAAACAACAGCTTATTCACAAAATCCATAACATTATGGCATTCATACACCAGAGCAGGTCCAAAAAGATATTACTTTAATAATTAGATTAGAAACAGGCCATAACACGAAATCAAATCTTCCCAAATATAATACATGTGAACATTCAAGCGTTTTCTTGCCAGTTTCATTACACAGTTTTATTATTTTTTCAGGACTTGGCTCTAAATTACGGTTCAAAATTTCAACATATAATAAATGCATGCAGGTATATTCAATTATTTCATGAGAGAAATAAAAAATAATAAGTTTGAGAGTTATAGTCCACAATTGTAACAGTCTACAGAGTATATGCTTTTGACATTTCTAATCACTATACCAGCACTCATTAAAGAGATTATTATTTCAAAGCAACCAACATCTGCTTTGTCACATTTTAGATTTGTGAACCAGATGAATTTGATGTGATGCTGACTATTCCTGTGGAGCGAGTGGACATTCAGGAGTTTGATAAGGCCGGAGCATTTTACAGTATTGCATTGAAACGACATCCCAAAAGTCATCCACTGGACAAATTCCTAAATGAAGACAAGACCATTCGGGCCAGCGAAATGCTGAGTGAATTCAGAGATGCTGTCAAGAAGGCCGTGGAAAAACTCCCATGTAGGTCCAAATTAACAAATCTTTTTAAAAATAATATGTTTAATATATATAATGTTTATTTTAATCTTAAACCGTTTATTCAATATATATATATATATATATATATATATATATATATATTTGTGATTAAACACTTTATAAACAGTATATACATATATAAGGGGTGGGCATAGATACATTTTTTTAATCTACATTAATTTTGAAATTAATCTAGATTTAAATGGCTCATTTGAGTTCTGCCAAAGGCATTCAGAATGTGTGTGCTACCTAAATAATGACTAAAAGTAAAGCCCTATTATATTTGAGATATCTGTGTGTCAGTACTGCCATCTTAAAAGT
>JAUCMU010000024.1:22083824-22103755 GCA_032275025.1 Enteromius treurensis | reverse complement strand
AGATACATACCTTCTATGTACATATCAGAGAACAATTTAAAATATTCTCTCAATGCATTCTATGGCACCTTTAAATGGACTACGTCTTGCATTTGAACAAATCTCAACTTTTCAACAGTTCACGATGTGACCGGCTAACATTGGAGTCTAGCTTTAGTATAAGATACAGGCGTTTCTGGGCTTTTCAAATGCCACTGCCATACTTGAACAACTTGTTTACAACTTATAAAACTTGCCTTTATCGATGCTCCGCTGCCCTCTTCGAGCTCCCGAATTTTCGCACCACCTCGACCTAAGCAGACGAACAGACATGAGTGACTTCCGGTTCTTTTGGACGCAAGTTTAACGTGCTATTAAGCTGTCCCAATGACATTTGTATAGATTCTGTAATGTTATATCGTAATTCGGTTCAGTCGACCTATTTAAAAGTAACAAATATAACCATTTTTTTTATCGCTACAGACCCTCTTACCGTTAGTGCTTCAATAATCCGTTGCCAGTTTATGAGTCTTTTTCGACTCTTGACTCGAATTGATCGAGCCACGTAACGTATTTGAACGAATTTACAACAGACTCATCAGTAAAATATCAGATATTACCACCAAGAGGGCTGAGTTTGACAGCCCAAAGACTACCACATACAGTAAATGTTCCACAGACATCTATATCTCACCTATTATCCTGCCGACCAACGAGTTTTCCACACTCAGAGCTGTGGGTGACGAGTCTGATCTGTCTCCAGCGCCGCGGTAGCCTGCAAGTCCAGGCCTTGTGTTTTTACCAGGTGCTCCGGTATTGGATTCAGGGTCTCGGTCCCTCCAGTTTCTCCATTGCTCGCCATCTCCCCCAAACTTTGCGCCGACACTCGTGGTCTCTCGGCTCCGCGCGCCTCTAGAAGACGGAGGCCTCCATGACTTTACCGGTAACGTTACAGTTTGAACGGGTAACGTCAACGGCTTTGAAATCGCCACACCATCCGTATCATACTCATCTTCCCAGTCCGACATTTAAAACAAACATATAAGAACACAACTTTGGATAATCGACGCTTCCCTCCAACACGATCACAAATCTGTTCAGAAACGTCATCAATATCCGCTCACGTGATCCCTTACTGATCAACAGCTATTTATTTGTGAAAATCATAACCAATAAATATTACATCGTGAAAATGGTTTTATAACCTTTCTGCGGCTTTAATAATTACTTTTTGTTTGTTTATTTATTTTCTGATTATCTATTGAGATGAACAATTAAATGAAGGTCACCCACAGTAACTGATGTACTAGACCTGCATCTGCTATATATATATATATATATATATATATATATATACTGGTCGTTTGCTTTTACTTCACATATACTGTAATTATAATTGAGGAAAAGAGAAAAGGGATCCAACTGACCCCACAAACTCAAGGCACACACACAGACATTAACATCAAGCACACTAGGCCAAGTTTCAAGTCATTTGTTTATTTAAGTATTATGATGATCATAAATTTTCATTTTGCATTTTTCAGTCCCAGAGCATCAACTCTGTTATGTGCACAATGATGAAATAAATTATTCTGAATGACAGAGAACGCTAACATTATCAAGCATGTATATTAAGGCCAGTTTCTGTGTAATAAATTATTTGATCTAGTGGTAAAACAAGGAAATGCTGCTTAAACTGACAAGACGCTTTAAGTTCACAGCCAAACAGAGAATGTGCAATTGTCAAAAGATAACAATTTCAATAAGAGTTCAAGGTACTGTGAATACAGAAGTTGTATAAACGTTTAATAAAATGCAAAAAGGCACCGTAAAACATTGAATTACAAATTAAAATTGAAAAGCAGTAACAATAGTATTATTATTAAACATAATGTGTTAAGAAGACTATAGTTCTGTACAACCCCTTTTTTCTGCTTTTCAAGCATCAATTAGTTCCACAGCCGTTGACATTTTCTCCGTTAAATTCTCAGGTGCCTATATTATTTACCTCAACTCTAGAGCAAAATAAGCATCTCAACTATCTCTGGATTATAAATCTTATTTAAAGCATATTCATGTTAAAACAATTCATCACATTTGCAGGTTTCCTCTACACATCTGAACAGTTGTGCTTCCAATTGTACAGTGCCAAAAACATCCTTAATGGACACCTCAGATGTTTTTAACAAAAAATAGAAACAAAACAAACAAACTAAAAAAATGTAACAGTTAATCATGGTTAGTCTGCATACACATAATGATACATTTTACATTCTAAGTTGTACAGACAAGCATTTGAGCTAAAGCACTTATTGTATCATTCAGAAGCATGTAATAAAAAATGTAGAACAGAAGATACAAAGCTGAGGTTTATAAGACGCCTGCTTGCTACAGAATTTAAAGAACAAAATTAGTAAATACAACAGAAATTAGATATCGCCGCAATTCCAATAAAAATTGGACAAAGATAACTTCTGATTATATGGATGCAGGTTACAAAGCAATCAAAATACATGTCAAATTTAATTACAATCATTAGTTATGATATTGCAAGTGTGATTTATTGTCATGATGAAATTATTCTTTTTACATTTTAGCAGCCAAATATCCACACGAGGACTCGGGAGTCAGAAAAATCAGAAATCAGTGCTTTTCAAAAAGCCTGATTGTCACAAGACATTACACCTAAACACATCATACCGTCTGTTAAGTAACAACATTCAGCTTTCTTCAGATGCTAAGACTCTCAGGTTTTAAAGGACGTAGTCAAATTAAGAAAGCATATTTCTATGCAAGCTACAGCGTGAAGATGCGTTTGTTTCCAAGTTTCTTCTGGAGTTGCTTGCAAACCCTGCTTGAGTGACTGAGGTTTGCATAGTATCATTGATTAATGCGGTTTTGGACCGAGACCATCTGTTGTTTTTTTTCTGCTATTCCCCCCACAATTTCTTAACACATGCAAATGAGTGGCCTGCCAAACATTCAGGAGGAAGTGAAATGCTGAGTGAGGGATAATTACTGCAGGTGCATACACACTTCCAATTCTATTTGCTGTTGCATTCTAAACATGCCGATCACATGCAAGGCTCAACCAGTACCATAACCCTTCATTATTTTAAAGCAGTGTTATAGCTTCAATACAAGTTATGCTCAACCGACAGCATTTGTGGCATAATACTGATTGACAACAAAAAAATGCATACACAGTATATGGGTTAGCATAATGCACTCACAGTGAACATGAATGGGGCCAACTTCTGGACGATTTCAAATCAGAAATGTAAGTTTATGAAATGATAAGCTTCTTTCATTTTTTTTTAAGAATGCTTCATATGCTTACATTCACACACTTTTCAGTCATTTATAGTGTTTACAGAGGTAAGTATTATGTCACAAGCCTGTCAATTGAGCTTAATGTATATTGAACCCGGAAATTGTTTTCACAACAGTTTCTTGTTAATTTAAATTCTCTTTTTTTGATAAATTGTCCATGCATTGATATGTACGAATGAACATAAACATATGAACAGCATGTCGTCTTCTTCTGAAAATTAGAAAACATATAGAGCGTACAGGACACTCCATTTCCTTTGGAAAAGAAGCACGTGAGGGACATGAGGTTGTGTCCAGTCTCCACAGTGAGGTTCCTGTGCTATGGGTGTTATTCGAGGCATACATGAGGCAAGTTATGGGACTCAAGACCATCTCTTGGTCCAGCCTGGCTGAGAGACGGCCCACTGGATCCTGTCCGTAGCAGCTCTGAAGAGAAGGTTGTATCGTTGGTTTGTTGCTGGAGGTGGTAACGGTCACCCTCCGTGGTGTCCACCTCTTTGTCACTGATGAAGAGCTCTGTATCGCCCCAGTCAGCCAGCGGCTCACGGTCGCTGGACTCATTGTTGCTGCTGCCGCTGCTCCGAGTGGACAGGCTGGGATGGCAGTCGGCAGCAGTCGGTAGCATGAGGTTCTGAGCGGAAAGAGATTTACCGAGCCCACGCTCAACCTGTAGCGAGGAAGCTGTTGTGGAAGACATGAGCATAAGAGGATCAATGTCAAGGCTCAAGTGTCTTCTCCACGACCCATCTTCCTTTGGGTTACGTTCGGGCTTGTCCCGTAGCTGTACCGTGCTTTGAATACTCTCGGCTTCCCCGTCCGACTCATCCTCAGTTTGGGTGCTCAACAGGCAATTGCTCAGACACTCTGCCCGGCTCTCCTGTAGGGTCTCTGGGATAAGGCCGGTAGGCCGACTTTGAGGCGTTGGTACCATAGGAGGGAGCTGAAGGGTCTGTTGAACTGTTGGGACCGGTCTGGTCAGCTCACTGAACCGCTGGTGACTTCTGGAAAGGTTGTTGGGGGTGAGAATTGGAGGAGGGGATGCTGGGTAGAAACTGTCCGGGCTGGAGGGCTGGTTGTTTAGGAGAGGGGAAGGTGACAAGGAGGAGGCAGAATGCGGGTAACCGGTACCCAAATTGAGTTCACTAGGGGCCAGAGCAAGATGAAGACCACGGTGCAGGTTACTGCTGCCCGAACGAGACACACTGCTTCCAGTAAGCTGGGAGGAGGATGACAAATCCTTGCTATGGATGGAGCTTTGGTAGTCGGAGGTTTGATCCAGCTCGAACAGGGGCAAAGCAGACAGACCAAGCATCGAAGAGGGGCCTTTTTGCAACACTTGCCGATATATATCCAGTAATGAGTCCAGCTTTGACTCAATGGACTGTACCTGCATTATATTAGAAATAAGAACAACACATTGGATTTTACTGTATTTCATGCTTAATTGACATAAAATGTGTACATTACTGTTCAAAAGTTTAGGGTTGGCAAGATTTTTGTCTCTTATGTTCAACAAGGCTGCATTTACTTGATCACAAGTACAGTAAAAACAGTAATATTGTAACAATTTAAACTGTTTTCTAGTTTCATATATTTCAAAATGTATTAGTTAATAATAATTAGTTCCTGTGTTGGCGAAGCTGAATTTTCAGCAGCCATTACTCCAGTGTTCAGTGTCAAATAATCCTTCATTCTAATATGCAGATTTAGTGTTCAAAAAAATTCTATTTTTATCAGTGCTGAAAATAGAAATGCTGCTCAACATTTTGCGGAAACAGATATATTTGTCTCAGGACTCTTTGATGATTATAAAACAAACACAGCATAAAATGTCTTTTGTAAATTATAAATAACTTAACTGCCACTTTCAATCAATTTATCGCATCCTTGCTAAATAAAAGTGTTAATTTTACATCCAAAAAAAAAAAAGCATAAAATACCCCAAAGCTTTGAACAGTAGTGTGGTTCATTAGACTATCAAGTTAGTATGGCTTACTTGTCTCTCTACTTTACAGACACGGCCAAGCATGCTCATGTCATGCTCCAAGGATTCTCCTTCTGGGAGGATTTTCTCCCTGCCTTTCCTGTCCACTGAAATCTGGCCCTTTCCAAGTATCTGATCCACCCTATGAGAAAAAAACAAACATTTTTTTTAACATACATGAGGATGCACACCTTTACATCGTTCCTTGAGCTCGAGCAGAGAACAGCACAGCAGGAAAGACTGGACTTTGGTTAGTGAAGAAGGAAATAAGTTAGTGCATCACCATTATCTACTTTTTCTATGTTAAAAGGAAAAAAGGAAAAGATGCTGATATATTTCTATAAATGTTATAACTACACTCAGTGCAAAGAGATTTCTGTTCTTTACATTCATGCTGTATGCAAGAACTAGCTCTATCTGATCTACCTGTGCTAGCTGATTAAAATATAAAATCCAAAATGATAAACCATGCTCCTGAGAAACCCTGTGAGCAAGATAATGTAGTAATTTACATTTTCAGGTAGATGTAGTCTCCATGCAGAAAATATGCAGACATTGCACAGTATTAATACATTTTTGATTGCACATTTCAGTCTGTGATTCTCTGTGTATTTTGTCAGTTATTAGAAAAAAAACAAACATCTAATGCTTTCTTGCTTTTTTCAAATTTATTGTGCAAGAGCAGTTTGGGTTAAACCACCATTAATCAGCTGAACCAATCAGGGTGTGTGCTACACAATTAATAAATCATCTCATTGATTAAAAAAAAATCACAGTTTATTAATCACCTTGGAGTCCAATGATGAAGATACTAAATTAAAAATAAATAAATAAAGAGGTCTGATATGTGACCCTGCACCACAAAACCAGTCAATATGGACAATTGACCAGTCAAAAAAAAAAAAAAAGGAGGATAGGATAATATTTGGCAGAGATACAACTATTCACTACTCACTTTTTTAAAGTTGTCCGAATGCAGTGCTTAGCAATGCATACTACAAATCAAAAAGAAAGTTTTAATATATTTATGGTAGATAATTTACAAAATATCTTCCTGAAACATGATCTTTACTTAATATCTTAATGATTCTTGCCATCAAAATCAATCATTTTGACCCATGCAATGTATTTTTGGCTGTTGCTAGAAATATTCCCATGCTACTTGAGACTGGTTTTGTGGTTCAGGGTCACATATATCAGTTCTTCTCAACATGGCCTCAGCAAACATCAAAATGACAAGATATTATTTATTCACTTCAGCCCTTTAACAAAACCCTATGAATAATTTTAGTTGAACACATCATCATCACCACTGGACCCCATTCACAACATGAAGCGATTGAGGTAAGTACAGCCCCATGACTAACCCCCCACCCCCCCAAGCCTGCTACAGGCCTCTGACCCAGCGTGCTTCTTCTTGCTTTGGCTGTAATACATGTGTAGAGAGGGAGAGGAAAGATTCCTGGCTTTGGTGCTGAGTGTCTGATGTGGACCCACAGCTGTGGCGAGTCTAGATGAGAAAACATACGGGGGGGTCAAGCACTTTTTTTAGGTTGTGCCGTCAAGTAAAAGGGAGGAGAGAGAAGGTTGAAGAGATGGTACTTTTTGCAACATGACAAGATACTATTACTACATGTGATTTACTAATACATGTTAATGATCAAAACAAAGGTCTTAGTAATCTAGGTTAAATTCTTAACTGTTGCTTCTAAGTCAGTCATGATTTGTAAGTAAATGTAAGTTAGAGATGGTTATTCAAATCAGAGCTAGCAAAACAACTATTGATTACACACCTGTTGGGTTGAGATATTAAAGAATAACAACATTTTAATATGCTAGTTCCATGCCAAAAAAAATGTTGAATACAAATCAAGCTTTGGGACCCAAATAACAGGGAAAGCTGAGAGGAATCAATCTGAAAGTTAGTTCTTTGCACAGGCACATTCACTCTAACACCATGCACTGCATCACGGTTATGTTGGTTTAGAATTGGCCGACCCTGTTAAAAAGGGATACATGGAGAAAAATGGAGGGATTAATTGAACAGAGACTGACACATCACAAACATGTCCAGCCTTTATTGCAAAAATAAAAATAAAAAAATCATTTTGAATGTTAGTTTCTTCTAATTCAGTCTCATTTTGCATTAAACATCCTAAGGGAAGACTGCATAATAACATCAAATAACATAACTTGAATTATGATGCATTATTTAAGGATAAATCTAACTAAATATATATTGTTTATGTTTCAATGCCAATAAGATTTAACAAAAACCAAAACATTTAATATCTATCACAATTTATCTTGGTTTAAGGATCTTTAGATATTTGATTTATTTATGTTATTTTGAAGTGTTTATCACTTTAAAGGCTGAACTGCTGTGATGTTGATGTCCAGAGTGTAATGGACACTAGAGATTTAGACACATGGCCTCAGCATTTGACTCTGGATTCTGCATGTTCTAGAGTTGAAAGAGTTTAGGGGAGGGGGATTGTGGGTCGGCTGACCCTGGGGCAGAGTGTTTCCTCTTGGCCTGGCTGTAATACAAGTGCAGGGAAGGAGAAGAAAAGGTCTTGGCTTTGCTGCTCAGGGTCTGTGGACCCACAATGGTGTCCAACCTAAATGGAAGAGCGCAGACAGGGAGATAAGACAGGCGCGGACATTTAGATGCAGAAAGTGTGCATGAGAAAACAAACCTATTGAACTATTTTCTGTACAGCTTTCTATAAATATGTATTTGTGCTAACTGCATTTGTTAATGTGTATTGATGTGTGAGAATGTGGTGTGTGAAAAAAAAAAAAAAAAAAAAAAAAAAAAGAAAACCATGAATGGAGAAGTTATAAATGAATTTATAATTTTTAGTGACGTGAATATATTTTCACCACATAACCGGGGCTGGTTAATCTCACCTAGTCTGGAGACTCTTTATACGACATAGCATATCCAGGTGACCAGCAGAGTACTGCTCAATCACATCTTTCACATCATAAGGTCGAAGTGTCTCCTTAAACTTCTTCTTGGCCACATGGAATTTCATTATCCTGTCAACAGTGAAACAGGAAACAAGACTCAGCTAACTTTTTTGATTAAAAATGAAGACACATATGTAGTAAAGGGAAAGAAAAAAAAAAGGTTTATTTAATGTTTTCATAAGGTACAAGATGTTTATATATCTTACCAAATTGGAAACATGTTTTTTTTAACCACAAACAATTTAATTGTTTCAACCATTAACTTTATATTTCTAGTTATGTATGAAGATATATCTAAAAACCTTATATTATGTACATATGGACTTAAAATTAGTTTGCAAGTTGTTTAAGCTTGCTCAGAACCCATAGAGGGCAGAAATGTGTCACAAATACCACAACCGTTTATAACCCCGAGAAATAAAATCGGATGCCTCTGCTTCAAAAACAGTTTATAATAATATTACCCAAGCGAGGTTCATGTTCTAGTAAAGCTACAGATGACATTAGTTGTGAAAACACAGATATTACAACAGGCACACTGAAACCTAAACCCATTCTATGCGTAACATTCTTCAGAGTGAAGGTGAAAAAGCAAATATTGACACAGAGGGGAGCAGATTTCAGTGATCTGTTTCTGTAACGCCTTGCCGATTCATGCCCCCGTGAGTTTTCTGTCTGTCAGATGAGCTGGTGTGTATGCAGAGCTGACTGTGAACATTTCTATCTGACACCCTGGGAAAGAAGAGTGGAAAAAATCTCAGCCCTCCTGGGAGACCCTAATAGTTGAGAGTGATGGAAGTGAAGTCACCTGAAGCAACATCAGTGGCCTCTCCCAGCAGGAGAGAGACAGCAGTGATGATCTAAACCCTGATGCCTCGATCAATAGGCCGGGAAGGTCAAAATGAGCATTTTCAACCCTACAGCGACTACAGTGTGAATACTTTAAGCTTTTACTAGGGGAGAGCAATGCTCTCTGGGAAGTCACACTCACCTGACAGCCCTGATCACTGCCTTTAGTGGAGCAGAGAGATCTTCCACAGTCACATCACAATGGCAACCCTTCTCATCAAAAGCATCATCCGGTCCAAGATTTGTGTCAGCTGTGGAGGGAAAGGAAAATAATCAGAAACATAGCAAGCAAAAACATTTTTACTGCGGATGCTCAAAAAGGTTGAAACCTAAACTAGGCTGAAAAGTAGAGAAAGCCTTGGGCAGATCAATAGAGCTATGAATCAAAATAGCATTCAAAGCAAATCTTTCCCTTGACTCCCATCACACTGACCACAGGCCACTCCACTGAGCTTTACTGCATAAATATTGGAAGAAAGTATTGCTGCACTGACGCATCGCATTAAGCTTAAGGAGTCATAATAAGTTTGTGACCATTTGGCAAAGGTTTGGAGAACGGAGAAATGTCAATAAATGTCTCAATGTCCCTGTATTTAAACAAACAAACAAACACAGGACTTGACTGTGAATCAAAAACAAAATGGGTAACAGAAAATATCTGTAAGCTTGTAAAAGAGAATAAATTCCTCCACTAAACCGCGTGTGGTGCCTGACCCCTTCAGCAACAGCAGTGCATGACACAGATAAATGGCAGAGGATGATTGCTATCAAAATGTGAAACCTTTTCTCTTTTTCAACAGTGCCTTATAGGTTATATATACAGTAGCCTGTGGCGGCTCTATAGTGTGCTATATAATAGTATGAAGCCAGAGAGTGGTAGCACAGCGGGTATGAGACTCATTTTGGGTTGATGGGTCTCATACAAGGCTGAAGCTAGATCGCTGCTGCCACACAGCAATTCTGTGAAAATGTGCTTGATTGAGTAAGTAACACTAAATCTTATGGCATAACAACAAAACACATCGAAGCAGTGTTGAAGAGTGACTTAAGTCAGTAGCATGACAACTGCAGCTTTTTCCAGCAACAAACTTTTTTTTTTTTAAATGTTAAATTTCTGTATTTTATATTAAATTGTTTGCATACTCTGCTTTGCACACTCCCCTAAACTAGTCTGATAACTAAATATTTCGCCAAAAACCTCAGACTTCTCTCTTTGGTGACTTTTAGTCCTGTTTAAACCTGTCACTGTAAGTTCACATCAATCTACATAGCTGGTGTGATAAGGGGCCACATTTAACATCCAAACATTTTATGTAACTTTACTACTTTTGACTGTAAGCAACACTCCAAACGAAGCCCTGACAAGGCTAATGAACAGATTAAAACATTTTTTACTAAACTATTTCCTGTTGTTTTATTTTCCCAAGGGACCAAGGGTTCGGTCAATCCTTTGGGACTAATGTACAGGATTCTGTCAATACTGAAATCCCTCTTATAAACAGTGTCTCTATCTCCACTTCGCGCTCCTCTTCCCTGAGGGGCATTCTGGTGATGGGAGTAGGAGCAAGGTTAACTAGTGCAAACAGAGGGTCCCATGGGAGACCATGTTCTCCCACTGCAGCCCAATAGCATTTGTAAACCTGCCTTCAGGGAAAGTCCAAAAAAACAAAAAACAAAACCAATACAGTATATAGGGACAGACTCTTCTTGTTTATTAAGGTGTCAAGACTAGCAGATAACATAGCAACATAGCTTATAAAATAATTATTTTTTAAATGAATTTATTAATAAATTGTGAAGCAAATGAAACCACAGGTCTGATTATCAGCTAATGAGAGCGACCAAATAAAAAAAGCTGTTCACCTTCAGTCGTTGTGCGTGATTGGCTCTTGAGTCTCAGTGATGGCCGGAAGCGTGTTCGGTCATTGAAGCTCCAGCTCTTCTGGACCTTGGCAGGGCTGCTGCCCTCAGCCCCAGCTTCTGTGGCAGGAGAGCGGCGGTCATTCACTGACATCTGTCTGCTCTTCACGCTCTGACCGCGAGGACTGGCCATGCGCACACGCTCCCGAAAACTTAACTTTTGACTGCAGGAGAGGAAAGAAGAGGGATGGAAGAGGATGGGAAGTGGGAAGGGATAAATAAACAGAGAAGTAATTAAACACGGAATGGAAATGAGAATGTATTTAACTAAAGTGTGGTTTAATAAAACATGCTATGATGGCTTATTTTGGACCTGCAGGTTCTACTAAATTCCTCCAGTAAAAGCCAGGCCTCCATCCTAAGGTGCGAATTTAACTTTAGCACAAAATTCTAAATGTCACATAAACATTTGCAAAGTCTGATAAACAGGCAGTATTATCCCTAAAAAAAAGTGGGGGAAGCGACTGAATCTAATTATTTTCATATATAATTCCGTACTTGCACCTTAGAGCAGACAAAGAACAATAAATGCGTTTATTGCTTTCAGAGGTGGATGCCTGTTTTTTGGGAATTATACAAAATTACCCGGATAGTTATTCCATCCTATCACACAAATAACAAATTTTTGATATGCTTGGAGGAATTTTTTCGTCAAATCTGTTTCCATGTCGCATTATTGTTTGCATTAACCCTTTTTTTGCAAAAGACAAAAACCACCTTAAGTACAAAAAAACTTTTAGCGAATTATAGAATTTGTACATTTTTCAGAAATTGGGTATTTTCATCACTTGTTTCTCATGTGATACTTCAAAATGCTAATTAAAAGTGGGTGCATAGCTAATATTTGTTGTCGTGATCTGGAACAACATTTAACCTCGGAAGTTCCATCGCCAAAGCCTAAAAATTCCATCAAAAGACCATCATGCATCACAAACCTCATTCCACGGCTTCCACCAATCAGCAAGCGATATTTGAATGACTCTCTAACAACCCTACATCTATTTGTGCCTTCAATGTGGAGCAGCCTGACAACATTTCCATTACATTTCTAAGCCTGACATAGACGCTCAGAATTTACAGGGCCGAACAGTTTTATACATATTCCTCCAAAGACAAAGAAATTATTTCATGCTGGATGTCCACTGATCTCATGCTTGGCATTGTGAAAGAGATGTAGTGTAAACGGAGAGTGAAGACAAAATGCTATAAAGGGGACTTAATAGATGTGAATTTCATGCACATGCAACATGCAGGTTAAGAATAATGTGCTAATGCAAACAGAGACATATACAGTACAGTCAGAGATATCCTTCACAACTGAACTGGCCCTTTAAAACCACTTGATTAGATTATTTCTAATAATGTTGGGATGCTGGAAAACTGGTGGGTTGAAGTTTAGAAGCTTAATAATAAAATAATCTATTACAAATTAGATCATATTGGTAAAAGCACTGTAGAGTAATTGCTGCATGTCAGATGGGGGTACTGGATCGATCAGTCAGTGGCAGTTAAATCCTTCAGGCAACAGGCAATAGGACCCTCATATTAGACCCTCTGTAGGGTCTATAATGTTATCTGAGGTGGCCGTCATCATCCATGCATAAGGTTAGTCAGCATTCACATTGGTCATATTGCTGGAGCAGTGGGGGATGCTGGGTACCTATATTTCCATGTGGTATATCTCCTGAAGAGCCTCTGTCTATTACTATGACCCTTACTAAGGAAATGAGGAAGACAGATGGCAGATGAATTAGTAAGACTGTGAGCAGAAACAACCTCCTTAAGTGGAAGAATTATATGGATGGAACAACAGCGACACAGAGACCCGACTTGGGGGTGAATATGGAGCAAAATACAAAACAAATTGGTATGTTTTTGCAACCAAACATGGTAATATAAAGTTTAATTAGCACTGCATCAAACTACACACACTCATGAGCACAGTCACACTAGAAGTATATTAGAAGTAAACAGTGTACATTACTTGTCTAACAACCAAGGAACTTTGACAAACTTTCTTGGATATTCCAGTTAATTATAAATAATTGGTCTGTAAATATTTAGCTCCTTTCACTCTCTAACCAGTGCAAATGGATTATGTGGATTGTGGATTATACCTAATGTTTTCTTAAAGACTAAAGACTTAACGTACATCCATTTAAAAGGTTTCACAAGCGATGCAAAAAGTATTCACAGCTTAGCTGTTTGCTGTAATGCCTTTGCAATTTGAAGGTTAATTTTCCATCACATTTAATGACACATTTGCTACACACTGTGGGGCTTTTCCAACTGTAAATTACTTCATTTAAGTCTGAGTGCTGGCGCTCTGCTCTTCACATATTTAGTACGAACCATGCAAACATCCAATTCCAGCACTAATTGAAAGCGTGAGGATTCAAATGAGAAAAAGCCTTGGGTGCTGCCATTATTAACAGGGACTGAGCAATAAACTCCACCCCTGCTGAAATCACATGGAAGTTAAAACATAAAACGTCACCAGCCTGACAGCAAGCATCTGATGACACTGTAGCCCTGATGATGCGACAGTCTTTAATGTGACTAAACATAGTCAGGTACTGTGAAAAAACATGCAGGGTCTTAAATGTCAACAGCTAAGTCACTGCTTTTTACCGCTATTACTAACTGGACCTATTGATGAAAGATATTAGGGGGTTGATATAGGGGGAAAAAGATAAAGGAAAAAAACATAAAAACACCTTAAGTCATTTACGCTGTGATCTTTGCTGTCTTCTGGCTGTAGTAATATTAAACGGTCAACATAAACAATCTCTGAACGGAAAAAGTGCATCACGTTTCTATGCATGTAGGTAGACACTGAAAAGTAGGCCAAAGTACTTGCCTGTAATATTACAAAAAGAGCTATAGTGGTGCAAACACACACACACACTTGTTCTTAGCAAAGTAAAGCTGCTCCACAGCTAAACTACTATTCTATGACTCCTCTATTCTAAACGGTTCTCTGAAATATTTGATTCCGATTGGACAACTGTGGCAAATGCAGTGGTAAAACTAAAATCACTAAACTGTGTATCTGACTATTGTCTAAAACGAAATACTGGTGCAACTTGTTTTATGTCTTAAGCATAAATATATTTACATTTATATATTAATAGTAATTAATGTACATATATATTTAAATATATTCATACATATAAATATAAAAATAATTGCAGATTAAATCACACTGCTGTTCAAAAGTTTTTTTTTGTTTTTTTTTATGTTTTTAAAAGAAGACTCTTATGTTGGTTGCATTTATTTAATTAAAATTACATTACAAAATATAATGTGAAATATTTTAATATATTTATAAATGTTTTTTATTCCTTTAATGGAAAAGCAGGATTTTTAGCTGAATTTGTCTCATGATCCTTCAGAAATTATTTAAATATACTCATATTTTAATATACTGATTAATATATATATATATATATATATATATATATATATATATATTTATTTATTTTATTTTTTTCCAGGATTTTTTTATAAATAGAAAGTAACAAAAACAACAACAGTGTTTATCTGAAATGTAAAAAAAGAAGATTTAAATGTCTTTTAATCAATTTAGTGCATCCATCAAAATTAAATGTAATTTTAAATTCAAATGATCTTACTGATTCTAATGTACAAGCAATATAATAAAACATAATTCTCTATGCAGCCTTGTTATCGGCGTCCTGATCATCCTGTCTTGGTTTATCCTGGCATTTTAAAGAGGGACCACACATACTATAGCTACTACTTCAAATAAATAAAAAAACTATTGGAGTGAATGATAAAGCAAGATATGTAACATGCCATGACTGACTGTACATAATTCTTATCCCTATTTTTATTGATGTCATGGAAGCTAAAAGACAATCGATACTTAAATAATTAAAACATTCCGGACACTAGGAGGATGTAGATACGAGAACAACAAACCTGCTGATGGATTCCCCCTGGTCTTTCCTTCAGGTGTTAGTTAAAAACATAGAGAGAAAAGAGGCAGGATATTAACACTTCACATGAACGACAGAAACTAATAATGAGACTACAGAAGAGACACAGATGGCTCTGAAATATACTGTGTCTCATTGTACGAATGAAACACCAATATATTTCACTGTGTCACGCAAATTGAAGTTAAAATGTTAAAAAAAGGAAATTAAACAAATATACCTCGACACGCACACATTAAGAGGAGGAAGAAATAGACAGTCTTTTTTAAGACAGGCAGCAAACAAGCAGGCATGCAAGCTATGAGCAATGCACAGTCAAGCTGACTAAAACAAGCCCTAGCAGAAGAGGGTCAGCTGTGTTATCAAGGGCTGCTCTGTGTGTAATTACTCCAGAATTGGGGAATTGCCTGAATATACTGTAGCAGGCCGCACATTTGTCAGAGCACTGTCTTGTGTCTGTCATCAGGTCTCTGTCCACAAACTGTCCTGGCTTCTGTTCAGTTTGATTTATCTGTTCTGGGCAACGTAGCGGTAATTTCAGTTAGCCACAGCATTTACAC
Source organism: Enteromius treurensis (assembly GCA_032275025.1). Taxonomy (NCBI): domain Eukaryota; kingdom Metazoa; phylum Chordata; class Actinopteri; order Cypriniformes; family Cyprinidae; genus Enteromius; species Enteromius treurensis. Next base: position 22,088,192 of record JAUCMU010000024.1, on the reverse strand, counting down.
GAGGAAGCAGGTGTGAGGCTATGGCGCTCATCCAAACGGAAACTCTGAAGCTTCAGTTACACAAAAGCCTTGCATTCACTGTCAAAACCTAAGGGGTCCCAAGCTATGGAACTGTACATAATTAAGTATTACTTTGGGACACTTGTACTATTAAAAACTGAATATTTGTTCTCTTTAAGGGCAAACCAAACTTTTTAATTTCTAATACTCATTAAGCCTACCAAAGAACAAAGTCTGAATATTCTGCAGAGCATAATGACCCAAATAGTTTATCTTTTTTGCGCATCTTATAGAGCAACCGGGCTATTCAATTTACTCTCACACTAACAGTTCTTTATTTATTTAGTAAATGAAAACATAAGGAGTCCAAATAACTGGGTTTGTATCAAAGGAATAGTTTGGTTTGTTGGATATCCTTATTTTGTTGGTTTCAGCAATCTATGAAAGCTGTTTCCAGCACAGAATAAAATTTATAACTAAACTTATTTTATGTCTCCAAGTTAACAACTTGCAGTTTAGACTTTGTGCTTAGAATTGGGAGTTTATAATGCACAATTATGACATAATGTAATAAATACACTGACATTTCCCTCTTAATAGAGATATAACTCAAAGAGATATAAAAAAAGTCTAAAAATGTGAGCTGAATTCCGAATTATGAGGAAAAAACTGAATTGTAAAATATATGCTCAAAATTCTAAAAAAGAAAAGACTGAATTTTGAGATACAAATGTGCAATTCTGGACAAAAAGGTCTAGTTTAAAATAATAATAATGCAAACTTACATTGGAAGAAATAAAAAAAAATTGCAATTTGATCTAATAAGGATTTAAACAAGGATGGATATCTAACTAGACTACGGTAGGGCACAGAGGAGATGATTATGCTTAGGAAGAGAGACAGATTGAGGGAAAACAAGATTTTATTTGCTGAGGGAAGTGGGAAAATGAGAGCTACAGAAGCACTGACACCAAATATGACACCAGCTGCCAGAGTTGTACCTACTTTGTAGGGCTGCAGGTATGCAACGCCTTCAAATGAGGCTTCCAGGTAGCAATGGAAACCGAGTTCTCATCAGCCGCATAGCTACGCCACACACACTACGTGCAGAATATACAAAACCAGGAAAATAGGGAGGGAAATGAGAAGAGTAGAAAATAAAAAGAGAAATACACAAGGCCAGGAAAAAAGCAGGGTTTGGAAAAAAAAAGGAGAACAACAAAAGAAAAAAAAAAAAAGATTAGTAACAACCGGTTCATGTAAGCGCTCTTCCATCAGTTCACTGCATTGATACATGCCTTTGAGGAGGGAGAACACTTTTATAGAACAGCCATGTGGCACTCAGGTATGTTCTGGAGAGGTCTGTGGAGTAGAGACGCCACGCAGCCTGGTGCAGGAGACAGACACACACACACACAGACGGGGGACATGGGTGGAGAAAGACAATAGCATGGTGAGGGAACAGCCAGTGAATCATTGATTGAGCTCAAGACATTTCTTCAAACTGCTGCTTTCATTTTGTTGAAATTTTTTGAAGTTTTGAGCAATGAGGACCAAAAGTTTGTAACCAGTAGTGAAAATGCTTTTAAAAATAAATAAAAGATTATCTGCATAACAATGTAATTAAAAGGTTTGTTCATTATTTCTTAGCATACAGTTTTGCTTAGAAATAATGCAGCACTTGAGCTGAATGACCTTCACAAGTTAGTAGAAAACCAGAAAAAGAGCATCTTGAGGAAGTTAAAACATCTGACCGTCTGTCCAAATAGTCACATGATGTTATTATTACTAGGTTTAAAAATATTTGAATTCAATATTTTCGACAATGACTTTTGGATCCCACGGTACACAATTCAAGAAGATTCGAGAGTTTTAAACACATCTACCATGTCCAAATATGAGAGCAGATCAGTGTTGAACAAATGTCTTGATGGATGGCACACACAACATCAAAACAGCCAAAGGACTTAAAAGTGATGTGGTGAATGAAAAGAAGAATCCAGTGAAAAGTGTTTATATTTAAAAGGTGTTTATAAAGCACAACTATTTTAAAATAAAAGCAGAAATTGTTGGTGGCCTCATATGTTTTAATTTAAGGGTTTATGTGTGGCTATTTGGCACTTACATAGTACTACCCATTATTTCAATCTAAATACCATTATATAATTAATACTTTCATGAATATTTGACCACACAGATGTTGTTGCAGGATATAATGTACAGCCAACGTGAACCCCTGCTTGCATTTAAATGATTTTGCAATGTATATGGTATAACAATGAAATACCATTTTATTCATTGGTAATAGACTGAATTGTAAAAAAGCAAACCTTAAATGTGTAATTCACTATTTTTTTCAAATTTTTTCTATATACTGAATAACGCCAACAGAAATGGGAAGTGATTGCTAGGAAAGGTCGTTTTGATTAAATAATACAAACAAAAGGAATAATGTGCAATAATTAATCATTCGTAATAAAGTGAATGCATTAAGAAAGTCAACAGGGTCCTTTTTATTTCAAGTTGACTTCTAATAATGTGATAATGGATGTGGTTTTGTGCATCAAGATGTGAAATAGTTGTAAAAAAATAAAATAAAATCAGAAAGAAACAGAAGACGTGTTGTGAGGAGAAAAGCATCAGAAGGATGAAAGGTTGAAGATGGAGCTCATAAATTGCGTGACGCAGCAGTGAGGAGGGAGGGCATATTTTCCATCATTCTCTACAAAAATGTCAGTAAAAGAGAAAACGGCAATCGTAACATGCAGGAAAGAATCCGAACCCAGACATAGCTGAGAGTCATACTCCACAGATCATAATTAAGATATATATTCCTGGCTTATAAAAAAGACCTGAGGTGATTTAAGGGAGGCGAGAAAGCACAAACGATAAGAAATAATGCACCAATGCAGTCCCTGCAATATTACAACTTTAACAACACAGCATGGTTAAAATACAGAGTTACTGACAACAGTAATTAAAGCTGGATGGTTGGATGCCCGCTGAAAGGCCTTTGGAAAAAGGAAAGAAAATTAGGAACAGGGTTAAAAGACAGATCAGGAAGAGAGACAACATAAACATAAGGACTGATGAATATATGAGACATTCTCTGTCTGCAATATCAGAAAACAACCTGGAGAAGAAAAGGGGTCATGATGGTTCAAATAGTTGGGAAATTGCATGTGGGTTTTCAACAGCAGCCAAAAGGAAGTAACTCATTTCTATAATATTACAGGACCTCAATGTTTTGTAGATGTGTGTTTGTGTGTGTGTGGACATTTTCCTGGAGTAAATCTGTTTCTTCTGCTAAAGGAGAAGGATGCACCGTCCATTAGGAAGAGCTACTGTCCACAGGGAGGCCCTTGCTCAGAATTCCTTCCGTGGAAACACATCATAAATATCTGCAAGTGTTTCCTTTGGCTCTGACAGAAGATAATAGACCTCATGTAATCAATGTCCTTGGTAGTGTTCTGTTTTAAAAACGAACAAGGTTCACTCCAAAACCAAAATCTTTATGAATTTGTATGTTTGTATCTAAATAATATCTAAACATATACCATATTTATTTGAAAGGCAAAATTGTATACAATATGCCCTTATTATTATTATTACATTTTTAACTGCAAAGTAGGACAAAAAAAATGATAAATATGTTTTTATTATTATTATTTAAAAATTGGCAGTTTAGTGCCACCATAAAAAAAATCTAAAACTACGAGATTAAAGTCGTAATATTATGAGATTAAAGTCAAAACTATGAGAATAAAGTCGTAAAATTACAAGAATAAAGTCGAAACTACGAGAATAAAGTCTTAGTACTACGACAATAAAGTCGAAAACTATGAAAAAAAAGTCGTAATATTACGAGAATAAAGTCGAAACTACGAGAATAAAGTCGTAATACAACGAGAATAAAGTCAAAACTACGAGAATAAAGTCGTAATACTACGACGATAAAGTCGAAAACTATGAAAATAAAGTCGTAATATTACGAGAATAAAGTCGAAACTACTAGAATAAAGTCGAAATACTACGAGAATAAAGTCGAAAACTATGAGAATAAAGTCGTAATATTACGACAATTAAGTCGAAACTACGAGAATAAAGTCGTAATACTACGAGAATAAAGTCGAAACTACGAGAATAAATTTGTTATACTACGAGAATAAAGTCGAAAAACTATGAGAATAAAGTCGAAACTACGAGAAGAAAGTCGTAATATTACGAAAATAAAGTTGAAACTACGAGAATAAAGTCCTAAAATTACAAGAATAAAGTCGAAACTATGAGAATAAAGTGGTAATGCTACGAGAATAAAGTGGTAATACTACGAGAATAAAGTCGAAACTACGAGAATAAAGTGGTAAT
>JAUCMU010000024.1:22063632-22077335 GCA_032275025.1 Enteromius treurensis | reverse complement strand
GGAGGCACATATGCAAACTGTTGTAATTCCTACACTGTTCACCTGATTTGGATGTAAATACCCTTAAATTAAAGCTGTTAGTCTGCAGTTAAAGCACATCTTGTTTCAATCAATCAACATTTGTTTCATTTCAAATCCATTGTGGTGGTTTATAGAGCCAAAAATGTTAGAATAGTTTCGATGTCCCAATATTTATGGACCTGACTGTATATATATATATATATATATCACATTATTATATATTTTTTAGAAATACATTTTAATTAGAAAATAGATCAAAGATATTTATATTATGTATTATATTAAAATACATTTAAAAGTTTAAAATAAATTAAAGTTCATAAAAGCTTCATGCTGAATGCAATACATTTGTTAGAAGTGTCTGTCAAATGCATAAATGTAAATGTATAAAATTGTATAAAACAGAACTTGTATTGCAACTACCTAACCTTAAATGTAATGAGTAATCAGCTCTTAACCTACGCTATCAAAAAAGAAAAAAACAAAACAAATTGAAACCATATAAAAGCTTATATCAGGCTGATTTAAAAGGAAAGAACATATCTAAAAATCATTTAGGAAAAGAAGTGCGAAAGATTGCTTAGAAAAGAAGAGCTGCTGGTGGAATTCATCAATCTTCTATTGCTCAATAAGACTTCAGACAGATGGAATCTCCATCATTTACAAACACTTTGAACTCAATCACCCCAGAAAGTTCAACCGCACCATGAAACCGCACACTTACCATCGCTGCTGGCGGTCCCGCTCCACTAGCTCTATTAAACGCACAAACGCGACAATCACAAATGTTCACAGGAAAGACTCTGTCACGGCTGGCTGTGCTGTGTCGACACACTTCCTCTGGTTGACACAGGTAAATTAGAAAGGGAGACAAGAAATAATCCAGGAAGAACTTGAGACATGCTTCAAGGAAGGATATGAGGAGAGAAAGAGTCATTGCAGCTTAAACGAAGCTAATGTGTGTTCAAGGAAGCTTTTTACTTAAACACACACTCTCTTTCTCTGTCTGTGGAAGAAGATTATAGGTTAAGACGGAATGGTCAACGATTCCAGCTCTGGGTGGACGGAGGGAAAATGTCTAATAAGAAAAGCTCAGAAAAGCTGTTAGTATTGAAGCCTGTCACTACTCTCACAATTAGATGCTTTAATTGATGCTAATTAATTATTTAACATGCAATAATTGGAATTTTCTGACAGCTAGATGCCATCCAAACAGAACAACAGGGTTCCTAAAAGACACTATAGACATAAAGCTGCCTATGATTATGGTCTCTGTCTCACTTTCTTTTCCTCCAAATGCAGTTTTGCCCCTGGTGGGCCCCTCACACTTTGCTAATGCATGGGGTCAGTGCAAAACCCACTGAAGTGTTCTCCACAGCTTGCTTTAATTGGACTGTTTACAAGCAGTGTGCCGAAACTCTATTGTAGACTTGGGGTTAATTTTCACCCCGGCTGCAGCAGTAAATCTGCCGCATCAGAGAGGGATTTTCATCACTGGAGAAACCACAAGCATCATAAGAGCACATGAAAAGCTGGTCGGGTAACAGCAAAACTATACTGACACCAAATTGTATTAACATGGGAAGATTATGGCGGAATGGTCAAAAACTAAAACAGCTGATGAGGTTTTTCCAGTCTTATCTGCACGTAAAAGAGTTTCCACTCAGTAGCAGAGTGACAGAACACACACACACACTCAGTTCCAGACGTATGTCTATACAAACGCTCGCATCTTCCCTTCTACCTCTGGCTTTTTATGGCATTAATGATATTTTGAGGGAAAGCAGATGGGCCAAATCTGTCAAGCTTGTATTGACACTGTCCATGTAAGGATACAGTAGCCAGGGAGCCTGTCTATCCAAGCTCTCTCACTCCATCGTGAGAGAGCACACACACACACACACCTCTCTCTTTTAGAACATAAAAAAGGTATCATTCTGAAAGTGTTGCTACCCTTCCCCCGACTTGCAGTGCAAGTAGTTTACGGTTGATGCACGGTGTAATGGCTTGTGAACGTTTGCAGAGCAGCTGGTACCACAATTTAGTGCAGTCCAAAAATTTTTAATAATGTTATAAGATAAATAAATTACATAAAATTGTCCCTTTTGGATTCCACTGTATCTAGGCTAAACCAATACATTAATCATGTAAATCTATTTATAGCCCAAATAAACCCTGCATACTTATAACTCCCTCCCTGTTCCTTTAAGGGAATAAAAAAATATGGTAAATTTGACAAGCAAACACATGGTTATACGACACACTGACCTCTCTGCACAACTATAATCTAGTTGTAGAAAGATCGGTCACTCTAATGGAGCTCCACAGGATCCTGCTGAGCACGGTGTAAGTGACCTCAGTTATACATTTCAAATATTGCACAGCTCTCTAAAGTAATTGACTTTAATTGGTCAACTGTGGTGTTCTATCATCAAATATTTTTGTATAATTATCAATAAAAAGCATATCTGACTGTTGTCATGGGCAACCAATTTCCTACACAGTAACGGTTTCATGTCCGCTTTGCAGTTTGGTCCTGATCGCCCTGTCGGAGTTCATTTTATTATAATGACCAAATAACTGCACATTATCTCTTGATTACTCCATTTATCTCATGTTTATGGTCTTTCCTCTTTCTACAGGTAGAGAGAAGGTGGGTAGCCGATGCAGGTGTTAGTTGTTCCTCTCTTATTTGAATCCTGTTCAAAATCAGTGCTGGGGAAAAGTGTTGTTAAATCTAGAAGGCTGCAGGTGCATGTTTCTAAAAGATTCAGCACAATCCATATGGTGTATTTATATTATATATAAGCTATATTGTATTCCTGAACAAAATCCCTTTATTAAAGAAGAGAATAAAAAAAGCAGATTTTTGCTGTTTGCCGCTACATTCTGATACGTTCAGTGTGGGCATGTGTCTTTGTTGAGCACAGTGTGATCTTTCCCCTATTTACAACACCTCTTGGGAATTAAGGCACATCGATTGGAAGTAGATGAAGAAAAAAATAGGGTGAGCAAGAATCCAAAAACACTTTCTCTCCTGGGAGGTGTTATTCAGTGGCAGATTTGACATTTTGATTGATTTGTGTCATTTCCTGAGTGAGGGAGCCATTGATCCTGCACTGACCTGTTCACCGTAGGCATCTGCCTTCATTAGCAAAGCAAGGGCTGTGTGGAGACCCACCAGGACAGGAGCCACAGGGAATAGCACACCTCCTTAACACGGCCATCTATCACAGCCGTTTACCCTGCCCAACAAACATGCACTGATGAATACTGCAACCATCACCCCCACCACCCTAACGCTCTCACACATGCACATATATAAAGTACTCAGTGAGTAACACAGCAAACACTTCCACAAAAACACAGAAAATGTGTCTGCTTTAAATTATACTCATAAGACACAAGTTGATTTTTTTAAATTGTATTATTCTTCATCAGTTAGATTATCTGGGCTTTAAAACCTATATGACTTTAATAGCTCTAAACTGTGACTTTATTGTCAACAACTATTTATTTCTATGATGATAAATGATAAAACATGTTAATATGATTTTACTTTTTGAATAATATTTGACTGAAACCATAAATTACATTCCACTTCAATATAAATATTCAAGCTAAGTATTTTCTTATTCCACCAAAGCCACTTTTTACACACATTTGGCACTTGGGAAGTGTTAACATGAGACCCTGAGATAAACTAAACTGAGAACTGTCGTAAGCTGTTAAACAGAACCCACAGAGGAATAAAATAGCATTTTTGGTAGAGAAAAATACATCACATGAGATACGAGAGAAGTAGAGCAGGTGGGTTTTATGCAACAGCTGTGGGTTTGGTCATCAGCGTGAGAGGTACCAAATAGCACATACTGAATAAGGAACCGGTTATGCAACACGCTGGTCTTGCTTTATAGACCGGGTGAGATAATGGATAATGTTATGCAATGTTTGTTTACAGAGAAGACGAGACAAGAAGAGATGCCCTTAGGCAGGGGGGAAAAAATCTGTAGAAATATGAAACAAGGGAAAGAACGCATTCTCGTGAAAGTGGCGAGTAAACTACTGAAAATTGTCAGAAACAAGGTTTGGCACAAGAGAGGAATACATAGCAGGTGGTTTAAATGAAATAACATAAGCCTCAATGGGTTAGGAAGGAGAGAGAAGACATTGGGAGAGAAAGAGGAGAGGGAAATGAGACATTCACTGCTAAATGAGTAGTTCACTGAAGTATGGCATAATCTACCTGCTGGGCATGGAAATATAGAGGGAGATAAAGTGGCTTCTCTCAGGACTAACATTACTATACTGCAGCTCTGTTGCTGCAGGATTAATAGGGTTATATCTCTGGTTAGACCAGACCATATAGCATCCTATTCTATCTGGGACTTCAATGCCCTAAAGGAAGACGCTAAGATCGCCACACATGCACCTGAGCACAGACACATCTGACAGCTCAAAATCCAAAAACATTGAAAATATGGTTTATTCAGAATCCTTTTTGGAGTTTTAAACTATAATATTAGGTTGGAAATCTGATTAAAATTACAATTTAAATGTAATTAGGGAATCTATGCATATTTAACAACATCATACTGTCAGAGAGAGTCCAAATATTATTTTTACTCATACACTACAATATTCACTATGCATCAAACAAGCTAAAAGTCTTGCTAGATTACAATACAAAAGCGCAGCACTTCCAGCACCTTATGTAAAAAGCAGTTCACAATCAAACAGTGTGTGGGCTGATTTGAAATTACAAGTAATAACAGTGACTCCTCGGGGTTCAGTCATTAGTGCATCTGTGGCTTTTTCCATCGTTCTGAATGCTTGAGTTTCTCATCTACATCTGTTCCTTCTGAAAAACACAAGGAACCTGGAGCTCATTCAGGAACAAGGAATTAATTTAATGGAGCTTATTTATAACAGGGCCCACATTAGTATCAATATCAATGAACCCAGAATAATGCAATTAGCAGAGCGAGACACGAGAAGCAGCATTCCGATTCATAGGACCCCTACGCAGTGCTCACTGCTCACTAGATAGCATATCTTATTTTACTATACTATACATAAAATAACATTACATATCAATTAATATTACAAACTAAATAAAATATATTACAAAATGTATTCTTAGTAATTACCCCATGAAAAGTAAACATGTCCGTTCTGATGAAAACACATTTTAAAAAGTGAACTGGTCAACTGTAGTCGCAGAATAACCTGTCGAGCACAGTCACAGGATAGGATTTAAGTGTAGGCACGATTAGATGAAGAATATATAGCAGGTCTGTTTCTGGTGTGTGGCGTAAGGGTAATGTCCCTCCATATTTCTGTGAGCTTTATTGGCGGAACAGTAAAGCAGTGTCAGACCGATGCTGACTAGATCTTTTATATGCTGATCTCCACAGAGGCAATCCCCCATCAGCCCCCAAAATAGCAGCAGGACCATCCATCACCTGGAGAAGAGGAAACTCTATCTTTATCCTGCACAGAAACAGTGAAAAAATCAGTCTATCTATCTATCTATCTATCTATCTATCTCTCTATCTGTCTGTCTGTCTGTCTGTCTAATAGATAGCGTGTAAATTAAAATGACAGCACTGGTTAGGTTTGTTGTTAAATGTGTGTGAAAGTAATTGCGACACTTGACTTGCTCACTAATTAGATGCAGTCAACACTGATTAGTTCTACATATACAAGAATATATAAATATAATAAAATTGTAGGAAATTCCATTACAGGTTAATGAAAATCTACACTGAAGATGACACACACTAATTGCCCTAGACTAGAGAGGTTTATGTGCGTGTGTGTGTGTGTGTGTGAACATTCAATTGAACATTCAGTCTGAAATGAGCTCTAACTCCACAACTAAACCTGGAAATGTAGGCAGCCCCTGACTAATAGGAGGCTTTTTATACTTTTTCCTAGGTCTGAGATGTGTGATGAATGCAGCTGATCTTTTAGTTTCATTGCAGGAGACGATACATTTTGAATTCCAGCTGACAGAGAGAAAAAGAAAATGTAATAGGCTGCAAGGTAAATGAACCGGACTGATTGGCAAACAAAAATATACATAGCCACAGGGGACCATAAAGTCACTTGGACAATATCCAAAATTACAGTGTATATGTGTGTGTACATATAAATCAAAACAATCAAAATGTAAAAAAGTATAATTCATGATCTTTCAATTTAAATTGACCCATTAATACGTATACTAATATTTTGCTTCTGTGCATACATAAAAAATGTATCACTTATAGCAGTTAGGTTTATGAATGGAGTTTCATTGCATTTTAATTGTACATTCATTCACTGCAAGCCGGTTTAAATTCTCTACTTAGTTCTGAATGATGCACAAGCCTGTAATATTGTTCATCTTACCCATTCCCGTAATACAATCTTAGGTCTTGTAGTCCTGAATACATCTCACATCTCTGGCATCAGGTCAGACGGGAATAGGAAAATGAAAAGAACCTAGCAATCAGAGGGCCTCAGTGAGAGAGAATGGAATGGAAAAAAACGACATCCACTTGTCATGGCTTTTAAAAGCAAATCAGAATTAAAGATGTCAGGGGAAATAAATCTTTCCCCATTTTCCAGTCATTCCATCTCAGTAAGATAAGAACAGCTGGCAAATGAACCACAGAGTGAATGCAGCCATTTGATAGCAGGAAGTATAACAGTGTGCTGCGCTGCTGAGGATACAAACACATGGGACTCTAAAGTTAGTAGAAGAAGGTGGACATAAGTATGTGCGAGTGTGTGTGTGTGTGTCGTTGTGTTGATCCAGAGAGATCACAGTGCCTTGATCAAACACATTTTTTGCTTGAGCGAGTTGCCTTTGAAGCTTAACACTTAAAACACTTGCAGTCTTATCAGAGGGAAAACATTATTCTAGTTGATTAAACCTTGATTTAGATCTATATTACTCATGTTGCGGCAATTGCTAGCAATTTGGTTCAGTACAACACAAATTCCTGTAATGTTTACACTAATGCCCAGAATTCATTCTCTCAACAAAAACAAAACGAACAAAAAAAAAAGGTAAGAACGTATGTTTAATATTGCCAAAACTAGCTGAGCACCATATCAAGGCACTCAAATAAAAAAATAAAAAATAATAATATATAATATATACTATTTTTCTCAAGAAAGATTGTATGACTGTCAATGGTGAAAACAGTTGTGCTTGCTTAATATTTTGTGATACATTTTTTCATGATTTTTTGATTAACAGAAAATTGAAAAGAACATTTATTTTAGAATATAAGTACTTCGTAACATCTTTTAAAAGTATTTCTTTCTTTCTTTCTTTTTTAAGGCCCCAAACTTTTCGAATATACCCTTCTGATCCTCAAGCTTGTTATGCAAATTTAATACAAAATGTATGCACGCTTCTGAATCTGATTTCTCATTAATTGAGGGCTGTCAGAAGAGGTCAAAGATGTACGATTTAAAATGCGGTCACACTGCCACCCACTACCATTTATTTTGGGCAAAAGGTCACAGTTTAGCTAGTTAGTATGGTCCATTTAGTCCCTGTTGGTAGATGCTGTGAAACCATCTGGGAACACATAGCATCTTTCTTCATTGACAGTCATTGCGTTCTGAATGAAAGCTTCTTTCTTTTTTCTTACTTTGCATACTTGAAAAATGTGCACTCACAATAGACTTTAATTACAAAAACCAGATGAGACTCAATTAACGAAACACCTGAGACAAATCATCAGTTGTGGACGATTTCCTCTGAATCACTCAAAATTACAGAACACAGACAAAGTGTAATGTTCTTCCACATTAATATCTGTGAGACTTTAAGTTTGTTATGTGATAAAACTAATATCACTGCATTCAACTAGAGAACAATAGTGAAGAAAAAAAAACCATAAATCAACGTTACTGCAATATGCTGACTGCACAAATAGTGCTGAGAGAGGAATATGGTGACGTGGCAAGGAATTCAGAGGAAATTAAAAAAACAATAAAAGCATTTAATTTAATGATTTCAGCATAAACAATTTGTCATGGACGAGCAAACAAACAATTTGAACATAAATATGTCTGGGTAATAAAAAAACAACAACAGCAATAATAATGCTAAATTCAATAGGAGCTTAGAGGAGAGCAGAGGAATGAAGAAAAGTTCATATCTACGTACTGACAAGTGAAACAAATTAGCTTCAATTTAATGCAATCAGCCGTTTTTACAAAAGGAAGTAAACAGCCACACTCACTCATGTGACAACACAATGACAAGTGCTCATATAGCTAGTTAAATATACTAATGGCCGGGTTAACTATCCACTTCTATAAAACTATATTTGTACATAACTGATATGCAGATGGGATAGATTCATTAGATTTTTCATCAGACAAAGAAATATTATATATGGTTTGAAGTTTTTGTGACGCTTTGAAAAATAGTATTGAATAATTAGAATAATATGGGTTATATATTGACAATTGACCTATTGGCACGACCCTCCCCTCGAACGCAGATGAGCCAATGGCAGTCGAGTATCAGTTGCACAGGGAGCGGAGCTTGGACATCTGTAGGTTTCAGCACCATAAAAACATTGTCATCTTGTGCTTCAGCAAGGTATGTCTGGTTATAAACTAGAGATGTTGCGCTAATGCACAAACCTAAATAGCGGACTGTTCTTGTACAGTGTAGAAATCAAAGGTTTACGCTGTCTCTTCATAGTAAAACTGGTTAAATTTGAGTAATTTAGTCGTACCCTGTGATACATGAACAGTGAACATGATGACTGTAGCTAACAGTAGCTAAAGGGGGCGGGGCTTACCGATGCTTTCATCACCTGTTTGGACTCTCATTTTGACGGCACCAATTCACTGCAGAAGATCCATTGATGCAATGTGAAATTTCTTCAAATCTGTTTCAATGAAAGAAAATTACTCATCTTGGATGTCATTCATTTTTGGATGAGCTATTCCTTTAGCTGTAATGCTTTTTTTAGTACCACAATAACAATGCACAGCTAAGTCTGCTGCAGGAAGTGGCTTTCATGCACATGGCTAAGCCTCTTGAGCATTGGTCTTGCTTTTTTCAGAAAGTTGGTCTTGCCTGAAGACATTATCGAGAGGCTCCCAGGGGCCACGCATGCTATGCTTTTCCTGATTCAGGTTTTTCAGCAGGCGGCTAGCAAGCCAATCTGCTTTAATGGCCATGGCAGCCTGCTGAACACTGTATGCTGCAGAGCCAAGTATGAATTCTTCAGAGAGGCCTGTCATTAGCTACACTAGGGCATCATTAGATGAAATACCAGGTCTCTACAGATACAGGCTTAAAAGGACCTCAGCATTTGTGATTTTTAATTCATGTAAAGGTCTATAAATAACAAGCTGGTGAGACAGAGGCATCCACCTGAGGGCTATGGAGCAAACTGCTGAGAGCACACCTTCTCCGGCTCTCGTCCTCATTCCCTCGCTTACACTCTGCTCCCGTTTCACAATTACTTACAGTATCGTTTTTTTTTTTCCATTCTGCTGTACCATGGTTTAAAAGTTAAGAGTTCAGTTTTATTTGTTAAAAAAAAAATTTCTACTATTACTGCTTACTGCAGTCTGTGCTGCTGACAAAGTAGCATGCTATAAATGTGCTTTTGACATACAGCAGAAGATTGTAACTACCAACAAGCAGCACTTACTGGATCTATTTAAAACTAGAACCAGAAAACACATAGTTATTGCCACTGGATTGTGAAGTGTGTTGCATCTATCGCACAAAATCTCTGATATAATCTTAAAAGTTCTGCCTGAACATGTTTTGATCAATATGACATTTCTGTTTCAACAACATCGGTCTCTATAATCGCTTTAACCATTTAGTTTTTTTTAAAAGTCTTTATTAATGTATCTACATCCAGAACTATTAGGATTTACCTGCCTCTAAATTACATAAACACAAAAGAGAAAACTGTAACAGGCTGTATATGAAAATAAATAAATGCTAATTTGCTGCTCATGCTCACAAAATATTTCTTATAATTATTAGTAGTAAAACATTTGTGCAGCTTCTTATTTTTGTGGACGCAGTGATACTGTCTTTCAGACGGGCACTAATTTGAAATAGAAATCTTCTGAAAGCTCCTTTTCAAGGTTATATTAGATTCAGTTAGCAACAATAATCTTTGTGTTACTATCGAATAGAGTTGTAACTTTATAGATTAACTAAACTGAACTGAAAGGAATAATTCACACATCTGTAATCCTTTCAAAATTAACTTCAGTTAAAAAACATCTCACACTTACAGCAGATTTAAAGCATAACTGTCTTCAGAGCAGTGACAGAAGCCAAGGAAAGCAAGTGGAAAAAGAGTCCATCTCTGGAACTACTAAACGTCTTTTTTTAAGTGCTCTGAGTGTGTGGAGATATTTTCCATCCATTAGTTGAGCGTTAGGCCCTGAAATACACAAACACAGAGACACACACTTCCCGCCACACTCGCACATACATGCATGCATGTAATTGAGTTTCTATACATATAAGTGACTTTCTATATTGAAATTTAATTAAGCGCTTCAAATCCAGAGCAATGTGTTATTATTCCTCTTCAGCTTTAAAATAAACCCCTAATGGAGCCTCTTAGACACCCAATAAACCACAAAGAACAACAACATATTACAAAACCTGCACTCGCTTTGAAATGACTAACTTTGCAAACAGGGGTAACACTGTCACAAAGCCACATCCTGAGTAAACCAGCCATACCGTTTGTGAATCTGATTCAAATGCATCACGATCTAGACGATAATTTGAAAAAGAAAGCATAAAAATGCTTTTTTTTCAGGACATTCTTTTGCATCTATGCTATACTGTATATATATATATATATATATATATATATATATATGCAGACTGCATATAAATTTGCATATCAGAGCCTTTCAACTTACTGTACCTACAGGGTGATTCAGTAGCAGTATCAGAACAGAATGAAATGATTCATTCCTTCTGCTAAGTCTGCCAAGCAACACAACCTGTAAATCCAAAACTGTCACGCAATAACATTTAATCATTATTCAGTCTCCAAGTACAAAGACAGCGCATTATCTACTTCAAAAGCCAAGCAAAAAAAGGTCTATTTGACTACTTTCAGAAGAGCTGGAGTTGTTGAATTGCTCTATATAATGTCAGAGTGTATGCAGGTGCAAAGCTAGTGTTTTGGCCACAGTCTGAAGTGGAGATATAGTGCAGAGAGTCTGATGTCTCGGTGTGTAAACACTGGAGCGAGGAGGCTCAGATTTGTTTGAGCATGCAGAGGCTGTCGGCTCTTGTGTTGTTGTGCTGAGAGACACATGCACTACGTAATGGAATCTCTGTAGTCTCGTGTCTGGCTTCTACAGAGCTGTCCCATCCATCCTCATACAAGAGTCTGGACGCCTGGACATGATCACACGCTCCTCCTAAACCCCAGGCTGCTTGAAACTGACACAGGAGCTGAGAAAGCACACACCCTGCTGCTACCTATACATACAGAAGCACAAACATATGCACTCCCACGTATGCACACATACGCAAGAGTCAATCACGCTGATGTGCATTAATGCAGTGTACACTGTAATACACTGTCATTTGTAAAGGGATTTGTAAAGTGCAAACTTGTCTTTCTCTGCTTTAAGTGTGGTTTCTCTGTCGGTTTATGAGAAAGGTGCTTATACAACGCTGTCTTATGCATTTATATCCTTCACTGTCAAATCGATAATTCTTTATAACGAGGGAGAGACTTCATGGTACAGACATTCAGTATAGAGACAGGCAGTATTGCACTAAGAAAAATAACAAGCACAGTACTGCTAAAAGTTTACTGCAAAACAATTCTATTCTTAACATATTTTAGTTATATTTCACGATTACTATGTTTAAGAATTATTTAATAAGTAAACCTTTTTCTTGAGGATTACTGTATTAAAAGAAAGTCCACCAAAAATGTCACTTCTGTCAACATGTACTTCCCATCATTCCAAAACAGTTTGTACCAATTAAAGATTAATAAAAAAATATATTTTAGCAACTTAAATTGAGTAAGATTAATTTTTTTTATGAAAAAACCTTCTAAAATGTAGCATTAATTAAAATAAGTTCAAGCCTAGGTACTAAAACTACTACTAAAAGCTACATAGAAGTATATATATATATATATATGTATATATATATTTAAAACAAAAACACACAAGCACGTAAAATAATTAAAACATAAAATGTATAATAAAAACTATATTATATATTTAGAATATAATCAAATATAATCAATAACAAATTTAATATCTAAATATATATAAATACATGATAAATGTGATAAACATAACACTGTTCTAAACCTTTTTCTTTGAGTTGTCAATGGCCACCAAAAATCCCTGGTGATCTCCAAAAAAAGAAAAGAAAAAGAAAAAGTCATACAGGTTTGGAATGGCATAAGGGTGAGTAAGATGTTTTTCAAACATAAAAATAAATCATATTTACATACATAAATATTTAAATAATATAATTTTTTTGTGCGTTTTTTTTTATATTTTATTTTTCAATATAATATAATTTTTTTCTTAATCAGGAATTTTAGCAAATCTAAACCACCATATGATTGTTTTGTGGAATATAAAGCCATGCACCAATAATCTTATCCTGTGCCAAAGCTCTGTAATCAAATTTGTGTTTACATACTTTACACAAAATCCTTTCATAGCTTGGAAGACATGCCATGAATTAGTTTTGCATGGAAAAGTCTTCCAACATACTCAGCAGTAGTTGTTACGAAAAGTCAATAGGAAAAAACTTGCAAGTGACATTAGATACTACTGAAGGGGAAAAGGAATAGAGGCAGAAAAAATATTAAGAAAGATAGATGAGCAAACAACAAATGATACTACACAGAGAGAGGAAGTAGAAAGATACTGTGATGTCAGCAGATGAAATGTGAACATTGGGGAAGAGTGTGACACTTGCGGTTAGAGCAGCAGATCGCAAACAGTGAGAGAAAGTGCAATTCAGCAAGAAACATGTGCACACTGATGTATCACTGTCAGCTATACTTCTCACGGGACCACAGTAAGGTCACTAAGGGGCTAAAACTACCCTTCTTTCCTCTAACCCACTACACGGGACAGTCCCAAGACAATGCTGAAAAAAAAGTAGATCAGGCACTTTACTAGAACAGAAGAAAGTGATGGAGAGTGGGTGAAGGTGCAGTGAGATAACGCTTTCCATGAAGATACACAGCTGTGCGCTGAAGATCAGTGCAGAGGAGCTGGAAAAGTCAAGCTGCTGTTTCAAGAGGCTTTTCGTGAATGTGACTGACAGGAAAATATAAGCACTGGAATTTAAAACTATTATAATATCTAGAAATTGGAATACAAAAAGAATTTGGGCATTTAATTAATATTTCACATTTATGCATTTGACAAATGCTTTTTTTTTTTACATTTTGATGTACCTCATGTTGTTTTGCGAGTAACTTGTAGTTTTATACTTCAAGCTAACTTATATATTCTTAGTTTGAACAGCAGCTACGCTAATTTTGTTCCTAACAAATTAACAAGCTCCAGCCTGGATCCAGAACACTTAAGAAGAGGTGATGCCAACCCCACAGAGGACTTCAGATGATGCCAACCCTGGAACAACACACAGCACTACAGAACTCATTTATAAT
>JAUCMU010000024.1:22031423-22049337 GCA_032275025.1 Enteromius treurensis | reverse complement strand
CTGCGTCTGTACGCTTTTCCCCGATTGCTCTGCTCCCTGGAGTTCTGGCGAGAGTGCGCCAGGACGAGGTCAGTCTAATGCTTGTAGCACCGTTCTGGCCAGGCCGAGTTTGGTTCTCGGACCTGATATCCCTCCTAGACGGCTCTCCGTGGGAGATACCGATCAGGAGGTATCTTCTCTCACAAGCGAGGGTTACGATAGTTCACCCCCGTCCGGAGTTGTGGAGTTTGACAGTGTGGCCCCTGAAGGGGCACAACTCATAGCCACGGGCCTCTCAACCGAGGTGGTAGAGACCCTTCTCCAGTCCAGAGTTCCATCCACAAGAAAGCTGTATGGCCTAAAATGGAAATTATTCACTGCATGGGGTAAAGAACACCAGCAAGATCCAGTTAACTGCTCAGTTGGTACAGTACTAGAGTTCTTGAAGGCTAGGTTTGCTACTGGGGTCACTCACTCCACCTTGAAGGTTTACGTGGCGGCTATATCAGCCTACAGCTCCTCTCTTGGTGGACATACAGTTGGTAAAGAACCCCTGGTCATACACTTCCTCCGCAGTGCGCTGCGGTTAAGGCCACCAGTACGGTCCCGGGTCCCCTCTTGGGACTTGGCCTCCCTTTGAGCCCATAGAGGAGATTTCAGATCGTTTGCTAACGATAAAGACAACAATTTGCTAGGATTGTGTTCTCTGAGGAGAGTAGGTGACCTCCAGGCCCTCTCAGTGGCCCCTACACATCTTGACTTTGCGCCCGGCATGGCCAAAGCCTTCCTGTACCCGCGAGCGGGTTACAGCCCTAAGGTACCTACAGTCACACCTCAGCCAGTAGTACTACAGGCCTTTAACCCACCTTCCATCAGTGAGCACTGGACGCATACGTCCACAGAGCTGCCATGTGGAGAAATTCAGAACAGTTGCTCGTTTGTTTTGGTCCCCCCGAGGGGCTCCCAGCGACCAAACAGACTTTAAGCCGTTGGATTGTGGATACCATTAACATGTAATGTTAGTCCTCTGGACTCCCGCCGAGGCTCGGAGTCAGAGGGCACTCAACACGCGGTGTGGAGTCCTTGAAGGCCCTGCTAGCAGGGGTCTCCATGGCCGATATCTGTGATGCTGTTGGGTGGTCGTCCCAACTAATCACTGGCTGATTTCACACACGATTCAGAGCTGTTACGCTGAGGGCGTTCCCAAAGCATCTCGTCGATGCAGCGTCTCGTTCCTTCAAGGAACAGGGTTATATACATAACCTGAGACGTTTTCCGTACATGCAAAGTCTGAACGACCCAAGTGTGCAAAGATAGCATGGAGGGATTATCAAAGACCTGTTAAAACTGATGCAACACTAGCAGATCTTCTTGACAAAGAACACACTAAACAAGTACAAGAAAATCGGTCATACATACACACTGTATTTGTACCCTTATAATTTTTTATGGCCCTACCTCTTTTGCACCTGCACTTTCTCTTGTACAAAATAAATATTTGTATGATTTTAAAGTAAAATAAAGTTTATAATCTTTAAATATCATTTGTTTTGCCCCTCTGGTTAAACACTGGCCCCTTCTTGGCCCCCCTAGTAAAATTTGTCTAGAACCGCCACTGCTGCAGGCAGCACACACAGACATACATTTATAATACTCTATTGAGTGAAATGTTGTAAACACATTTTATTTAAGTCTATAGTTACCTTCTTCAACTGAGATATTTCCTCTGAAGAAATATTTGCCATGACCTCTGGACAGGGCCACTCCTAAGCTGAAAACAAAAGAAATAAATAATAGACAATTTAAAAGTACAATTCAAATTATTCTGAATTCAAATTAAATGTGTTGCAAAATGGTATGGGGTTTCCTGGGGGAAAGATGAAACACTTACTTTTAAAACAGTGTGAAATAGTAAAATAGTGATGCTAAAAGCTATGCTACACCACTATGCTTGTTTAGAACATGAGCTAGCAATAACTGTTTAACAAATGATTCACTCTTTTGAGACAGTTCTTTTCAATGAATGGCATTTTATTTAGCCACTGGATCGTTTGAGGGACTAAAATCTACTCCTGGCATAAGTCGTATTAACCCCATAACTGTCATTAGAAAGGTATAAGCAACAGCAAAAGCCATGGAAGATCCATATTTACTCTTCACAAGCACTTAATTGCTCAAAGAGAGACACATTTTTAACAACATTCCTCTGCACACCACAGATGCCAAAAAAGACCACCTATTTTCCTGCTTTTTCTTTAATAAAAGCTTTGTTGGTAAAAGTAACTTCTGTATTGCCATCTACTACACTGATTTTGTATGAGTAAAGCCTAACCAAAGGACAACTAACAGCAACAACAACGATTTCCACTGGCCTGAATGGTTTTGGAAGAAATTTTACATTTGTCAAAGCATTCAACCCTCTGAACCCTAATGCTGCAAAGGATGGTACCCAGCTAACAATTTTACAGTATAAAAACATTCCCATAATGTTCCCATTAAGTTATAAAAACATTATTGTTTGAGCATTCTTAGAATGTTCAAAACGTTTTCAGATAATGTACTAACATTCTTGTTTGGTTATGAGAACGTTATTCAAAACATTTTTAGACTCTTTTAGTCTCTTGTTATATTAATGTTCTAAAAACAATAATCAAAACATTATTAAAATTCCATTCCCATTATAATAACGTTCTAAGAAAGTTTTCCTAATGTTCCCATTAAGTTATGTTATGTTATGTTTTTAAAATGTTCCACCAACAACACAATGATAATGTTTTTAGATTGCAGATAATGTTAAGGAAACGTTCTATTAACATTATCAAGAACATTATTGATAACTTTGAGAGAACCTTTAGAGAATGTTACCCAAAGTTATGAGAGAGTTCCCTATTAGCGGGGTAGCTGAAAACAGGCATTCTATACAGGCTTCCACTTCCTTGAATGCACCCTACAGTACATTGTATTCAAGGTGTATGTTTTTATCATGAATAGTCTGTTTTTAAACCCATGACCTTACTACAGTGTGTCTTTGTAATGCCCCTGGACTGTTTGTTGTTGTTTTCATTCCCCATTTGCGCTGTCTCAGTTTTACCTAGTTTCTGTCTTCTGTTAATTGTGTAATTGTGTTCTGGTGTGTCATTATTTATCCATCATTGTCCTCCCAATATATGTTGTATTGAGTTCAGTATGTGTTGTCCGGTATCAAGGTTATTTGATGTGTGTGGATTACCCTTCCTGTCTGTTTGGCCGTTTCTGGAACATTAAAGGATTATTATTTTGTGAAGTCTAGTCTCGGCTCATTCGTTCCTGCACCACACATTGTGACAGTCTTGCTCTACTGCAGAGACTGACAACATTTGTTTTTTCCAAAATTAAATCAAACCCACCTGACTAAGATAAGACTCTTTCATGTGCATGGGCAGGGGCCATGCAGGACAGGAGCAGCCCATTACTAGTCTCGCATAGCTAGACCTTCAGACTGACGGCTGAAGGTCTGGACTTCATAGCCAATTTTTTTGGCAAGGCCCGCCCATAATGCTGTTTGACTGACATGTCAAACAACCAATCACAGTTCGTTTCGTTCAGCGTCACGTTTCGGGGCATGGAAATGTCCCCACAACAACAGAACAGCATGCAAGTCAGTAAGCTTAGAAAATCCTGATGAGACGCTCACTGTAAACATCTATTTGAATCTCTCCACTTTTTTAACACCCACAAGCATTGGGGTGTTAAACCACAAGCACCCACTAGATTTAAAAAAATTATCTATGCCCACCCCTATAAAAACACATTAAAAAAGATTTGTTTACTTGCAAGTGGCCATTAACTAACATTATCAAGGAACTTTTTTTTATTCAATGAAAAATGTATTTAAAATCTCAGCAGGTACTTCAACAAAATGTTCAAGTTAAATATTTAACTTAAAAAAGTTTTGGGAAACCTTTACTTAGTAGATGTGATGTTGTCTGTCAGTATTGTGAACGTTTGTCTCCCACTGCGCCTTGCTTCCCTTGTGTTTGTGTCTTGTTAGTTTTCATATTGATTAATCAGCTCCGCCCCCTCGTTCCTACTGTGTTCACCTTTATAAAGTTGTTCCTCTGTGTTGGCTGCACGACCTACAGAGGTCTTTGCGAAAGCCCCTCTGGAGGTTCTGCCGGTGGCTACACTGACCCCAGAGGTGTCGGATGCTGATAAAGAGTTCCCCGAGATGTCAGCTCTGGCTGTAGAATCTCCAGAGGTCCTGCTAGTGGCTGCAATGGAGGACATCTCTGAGTCCTGGTAATGTCTATGTCTACCCATGCCTCGCCCTGCTACAGCTAAAGAAGCCGTTGAATCCTCGTCCTGCCCTGTCGCGTTTAAGGAAGCTATTTCTGAGTTTCTGAGAATCCTCGTCCTGCCCTGCTCCGGCCACGGAGGCCATCCTCAAACTCTCGCCCTCCCCTGCTCCGGCCATGAATGCCGTCCCCGAACTCTCGTCCAGCCCTGTTCCGGCCATGGAGGCTGTCCTCGAACTCTCGACCTGCCCTGTTCTGACCACGGAGACCACCTACGACCTCGCAGCCTGCTTTGGTCGAAGTGGCCTTCATTAATCTCTCTATGCTCTTTCTCACAGCCACATCAGCTCTGCTCTGGTCTTCCATGCCACCCTGGCCTCTAGTTCCACCTGCGGCGCCCTGGAGGGTGCCTGTCCGGCCTCCTTCACCCGGGAGGGTGCCTGTCCGGCCTCCTTCACCCGGGAGGGTGTTTGTTCCCCGGGTTCCACCCTTGGCCCTCCTACGAATTTAAAGCAGGTACTGTCTCGGCCACAGAGGCCGCAGATATGTTGTCTGTCAGTGTTTCCATTGTTTTGTAGACTTTTATTGTGAACGTTTAACACATTACTATTTAAATGTTTTCCTACTACCTGACTACCTGTAAAGAAATAAAGTTAATACATTATCAGCACATTCAAATGGCCTTTTTAAACCTAAAGTAGAAGACTGAATAGGTAGACTATGTTGTGGGTGTGGGGTGGTCACACTGAGAGGTGAGGAGGATAATTGCAGAGGACTAACCTGTCATAACAGAAGCTGAATGGAGCAGGCAGCTATTCCACCGGCTAATATCTCCATTAACGAGCAGCCATTACAGCCGCTAAAAATAGCTCCGCTAGAGCAGCAAGACTTAAAATGTGCTCTTTTAAACATAATACTTAGATTTAAAGCGAATCAGCACAAAGGTGTACGAAAGCCCCAGTAGGGAAAATGAATGCTGCACCTTTTTACTGCACTTTTAAGACTTACATCATTGTTTGAATTGTCGTAACAGCGTCAAACAAAGCTACTACTATTAATTACATTTTTCTCTTACTGACCAAGCATTGCATGCATGCAAACATAATTATCTTTCTCCTTTCCATTTGATTACTCTAATGCTCTAAAGCATCTAGAGCCCATCAAACCTGCAGGAATGTTAATGCTGTGCTTGGCCGGCTGTGAGAGTATTCTGTGCTGGTGTGAGAGACTAGTTTGCTGTTCCACAGTCAAACAAAGCTAAATCAGCTCAGTGGGCCATGAAGAAGAAAGGTGTGCATATTATCAGATCAGATTAACATTAATAAAAAAGTTAACTTTCATGGAGGCACCATTAGGATTCCAAAATTTTTAATAGTTGTATCAAACTAACAAACCATACATCAATGAAAAGCTTATTCATTCGGCTTTCAGATTTCAGCTTTCAGATTTCAATCTCAAAAAACTGACCCTTATGACAGGTTTTGTGGTACAGTGTCACATATTGGCTCTGCTGCACACATTTAATAATAACAACACTTCTCTGAATATTATACATCACGCTCATCTACACCTGCTTATTCCAGCACTACCTGAACATCCTTCATCACCAACAGCACAGCAACAATTCAGTACACCTAACTACAGGTTGCTTACCGACCTAAAGACACTGCAAGATAACATTAGCACAACAATTCAGCTTGCAGGCATGGTGAAAATAATCACTCTGGTATTTAAAAATTCATAAGTCTCTTCAAATAAATAATTTACCTTCTTCACTGTCCATATGTGAATCCCTAGGTTATTCAGCCTGGAGAGGAATGCAGGAATATTGACCACTGTATTAAACTGACCTCTATATAATTCTTAACAGTGAATTGAAAACACTGCACCGGAAATAAGTTTACAATTGTTCCAAAAAAAAAATCTACACATATCCTTTACACTAAAGTATTGTTGAAATTAAGTTTTGATAAACTTTAAATTAGCCATCTGTTCTACTACTGGTTGTATTATGGTGACATATTGACATATTTTCAGATAAAATTAATTTCATTAGTTAGGGCAGCTAAATATTTAGAGACAATTAAATATAAGAATGCTCATTCATAATGCATAAAACTGTAAAATCATCATTTTAATGTTCTTGAGTTTGTTTGTACAGCACCATTCAACAGTTTGAGGTCATCAAGACTTTATTATTATTTTTAAAAGATGTCTCATGCTCACCAAGGCTGCCTTTATTTGATTAAAAATACATGAAATGATAAAACTGTGAAACATTTTTACATTTTGAAATAGTTTTCTATTGCTGTGTATTTAAAAATGTCATTTATGCCTGTGATGGCAAGGGTGATTTTTCAACATTCATTGCACCAGCCTTCAGTGTTTTTTTTTTAATTTTTATAATTATCAATGCTGAAATCAGTTGTGTTGTTAAACACATCCTGGCTATATAAAACTACATTTCCACAAAAAAAAAGATTGTACTGACCCCAAACTTTGAACGTTAGTGTGTGTATCTGTCTGAGTTTAAGTGTCAGTTGTCATCAGGCAGTCTGAGATCTTGATGTGAGCTGGCAGAGAACTTCAGTCTTGAGAGTGTGAATCTATTACCATGTTATCCAAGCCTGTTTTCAGAACTCTGTCTGGCAATCAATATGGATTCGAACACACTATCTCTCTCGCGCACACATAAGAAAAAGCTCCTAAGCCTAGATTCTATTTTCAGCACACGTATCAGTCACACCATTGCTTAAATATTAACACATGAGAGATGAGAAAGAAGTTGATATGAAATATGTAAAGACTCATTAGAGCAGACCTACATAAGATTGTCCATTTAATTAGAGTGGAGCAGAAGGAGACAGAAGATCTGTAATATTTCATATACTCCTATATCTGCTTTGCTCTTTAGAAAGGCAAGTGACTGAGCTTTTAATTATTGCCCAATCATTGTCTCTCCTCATCCATCTGAACTTCCCCAGGTCACTATGTCGGGGAGCATCGTGCGGTCAACAGCAGGCCTTCACACCGCAAAGAAGGTCCATGCAAATAAAAGTGAGAGGAGAAAAAGTGAGAAAAGAGAGTGACTTTTATTGGGCCAGGCAGTGCAGCGGGAGGGTTAGTGTTTCCAGATGTGCCGGCAGTCCCATGAGCATGGCTGCCCTGCTGTCTGTCCGCATTAGAACGGAGCAGCACTCTTAAAAAGCGTTCGGAGACTTCACAAGGAACAGACACCGGCTCAGCTGCCGCCACAATACTATTCCTGGAAAAGGAGTTGACATCATTGATTTTTCCTACTGAGTGGGCAGCACGAGTAAGTGTTTCATTTCGGTAGGTGTTCCAGCACTGTGACTGGACACGTTTCAGAATGTAAGCCATATCATCCAGAGATGAAAACGACTGGAAATAGGCCTTGGGAACATTTTTCTGTGTAGTAAATAAAGAGGGATGGTATCCAGTTGCATAATGCCAAGTGTTGGAATCTTCTCTTACGTCTTACTGTGCAAATCAACGGGCATTTCCTCAAATCATAAAGTGGCAATTTCAAGAGAGAGGTTTTGAGTTTGATTGTATTGAGCAATTAAGGCTAAATGAGGTTTCCAGGCTTAATCCAACTTACAAAACAAATAAAGCAACTGAAAACCATCATATCCATTTCAAATCTCTTTTGTTCAATTTACTACTGTGTAACAACACAGCAGGGAAAGGAATATTACCTAATCTCAATCTCTCTGGCTTTCTTTCACTTTTCCTCTTTCTCTCTCTCTAATGAGCATACCACCCGCAGGCCAAGTGAGTTCTCCGGGTCAAGCGTGTGTTTTCCTACTTAGCAGTGAGATGTTTAACCACTGTTTAACCACATTTTTGATTAGTCCTCAGACAAACGCCACCAATGACATTTTCTGGGCTGGAATAGGAATGAACGGTGGGAAACGAGAGAGTCAGAGAGGGTCCGATAGTGTGAGAAAGCAGTATAAAAGCTGGCTGAAGACGCTGGCTCTGGCACATATGTAGCAAGACCTATTTTTCTTTTTTTTCCAAACATTACCACAAAAAAATTTAATCAGTATGTTTTGCTGTTTTGTTTTGAAATTAAAGATGTGAACAGATGCAAGCCATAATGTAACAAGTTTCTTAAATTAAAAAAAAATGTATTACATTGTTCATTTTCTGTTTATTTTTTACTATGTTGATTTTCGAATAGTCTTATTATATGTGACCCGTGCTGACAAGTCGGAATGCGCAAATTTTCGAAAGTAAGTTATTTTTAATTTCACAATCTCCATTAAAATACCCTTAAAGTTGTATATGATTTTTTGGAACCGACAAAAAATGTTAAAAAGCAATATAGGCAGCTGATCTGATTTCGAGAAAAATCTTTTTTTTATATATATAAAAAAAAAAAAGTAAATGTTTATTTTATCGTTGTTATTAAACAACGACGAGAACAAAGTAGTAACTACAAAAAAACAGTAGTTTAATCAGGAGCAGCATGTGACTCCGTGTTTTCTTTTAATGTATAATTAACATTGAGAC
This sequence comes from Enteromius treurensis, assembly GCA_032275025.1. NCBI lineage: Eukaryota > Metazoa > Chordata > Actinopteri > Cypriniformes > Cyprinidae > Enteromius > Enteromius treurensis. The sequence continues at coordinate 22,040,545 of JAUCMU010000024.1, read as the reverse complement.
AGATCTATATTAAGACCTACTGTAATGCATGGAAATATGATATTACATATCAGATTTTTCCCCAACCAAACATTCATGTAAGACATAACAAATTATGATTGTGTGAATCTTGCCAAGACATACTTCTCAATAATGTACTTTATAAGAGAGATTGTGTGTCTGCGGAAAGGCGCATCTTATACACACTCTTTGCAAATGTCCATCAGTGCAATTGTTTTGTTTTCATCAGCATGGGTTTAAAAATCATATTTCAGTGGTTTGGACTCATGTCATTAAGAATCGAAAGATCATTTTAGATGTTTAATCACTATTTGGAGCATTGGGACTGCTAGAAGAGAGAATTTTTGTGAAAACCTCAAATTCAACCAACTGACATTTTTCACTTCTTTGGCCTGTAGCTCAAAATTAGTTAATGCGCATTCCGACTCATTTCACATATATCAATATCAATTTTTAATTACCCATCATCTAAATTAAACCATCTTAATCATTTTAATCTTATTTACCTAAACTTGTTCACTTCAAGTTCTACCTCCAAAGCAGAATCATCCACGTATACATTTGGTTTTCACATTAAATTAAGTGTGTTTTCTAAAGCCATTGGCTCAACATTTTTTTGTATTTTTTATTAATATCAATTATAAAGTTCTTAATTATTTGTTAAATAAAGATAAACCTAAATCAATATATATTCACTGATAAGAAGCTTTAATAAGTTTTGCAATTTCACACCAAAAAAAAGCATTTTGCTTTAAGGACGTTCTGACATTTTTCAATACACGGATTAAAACAACATTTCTTTGCTGTACTAACAATGCCCAACTACTGCAAGTGAGAAGGCCTATGAGGCAAGTATGAGATGGTTTTCACTTACACTACAGTCAGAAAAAACTGATATTATCTCCATGTTCAGTCTCCAACATCTCGAACATCTTGACACACTGCTGCATGCTGCCTGGAAGTAATTATCAGAGCCTTCCTTTTATACTTTCAACTCTGGCCAAAGAAAGTTGTGGCACTAGCAGCTTAAGCCCCACACATACCACACTAAAAATCACAAACACATACACACACCAACAGCTCCTCTCATAGGCACAAGTACAGATGGGAACATGCAAACCCTGTGGCACGAATTTAGAAATGATATTGTTTTTGCAATTCTGTTTAGTGGTGCAGAAATTGCACACAAAGGTGTGGCCTCATTTATGGCTAAATAAAGTAATCTATGAAAAAATGGATCTAGTCTTGAGAGAAATGACTTTCAAATGTAGATTCACGTTTAAGCTGATCATGCAAATTTGTGACACTGACCAGCTGTTTAGTTTAAAGTGACTGTTCTTCACCTATCAAACGAATAATAGGACTACATCTTAAGTAGCCAAAAGATTTATTTCCTTAGATTTCATATACTCTAACATAACACAAACTTGAAGAAATACACACAATCATCACAAGCCAAACAAGTAGGGCTGCAACAACGAATCGATTAATATGATAAAAATCGATTACTAAAAGTATAGACAGGGCGGAGCAAAAAAAACAAGCGAAGGTAGAGGAAGGATACATGGCGGAGGCAGATAAATCCGCGTGACCCAATCATCCAAGGTGTGAGAGCATTTTACACTAAATAAACAGAAAAGGTGTGTTAACTGCAAAATAATATGCAAAAGCGACATGCCATGGCACAGGAGCACCACAGCAATGAAACCGTTTTGAAGTGAGGAACGTAATGCCCCTAGTGCTGGTGTTTACTCATTATCCAGCTTGACAAGCATGAGCTTGTTAATAACAGTAGTAAAGCAGGGTGGTATAGCACTTTGCACTGCAAGACTAAAGACACGCTTTTATTCATTCACCTTTTTCGGACCATTCATTTTTCAATCTGCATAATATACACTGCAAAAAAAGCTTTTCTTACTTACTAATTTTGTCTCGTTTCTAGTCCAAATATCTAAAAAATCTTAAATCGAGATTACTAGACAAGAAAAATGGCACGAGAAAATGAAGTGATGTTTCTGTTTGAGATTAAGATAATTTTTCTTACCCCATTGGCAGATATTTTACTTGTTTTAAGCAAACAATCACTTAATTTTGATGTGTTTTGTTTTCAGGAAACAAGACATCATTTCTTATGCTATTTCAGGTGTCTAGTAAATGTATCTTGATTTAAGATTTTTTAGATATTTGGACTGAAAACAGGACAAAACTACTAAGTTAGCAAAGCATTTTTTGCAGTGTATATTCTGTGCTTTTTCCCATATAGGTTATTATAGACAAACATATTTGTGTGTGTTGTACTTTTTAATTTAAGAATAAAGTTATTTTATGGCACTTGGTCATCTTAAGCTGTGTTTAAATGTAGTCTATAAATGAACCTTGCACTTACTACAATGATGGTAATAATTTAATTTAGAGTAGAGAAGAAGTTTTGACATTAAAAACAAATCCTGTTAAATTTTCTGATTTGTATTGTTTTTTATTTCTTTATCAATTATTTATTGTTCTGGCAGCTTAGGTTGCACTTTATGAAAAAATAAGTCTATATATTTGGCCGTTGCAAAGCATACATGTGTATGTTTTTTGTGTTAGTCCATTTTTATTTTACTGTATATAATTATTATTATAATAGCTCAAGGAGCAACATGTTTGAGCACTTTCTAAAACTTTTAGTTCTTTTTTTAAATAAAGGGTTGGAAATGAATTCTTTTACTTTTTGTTTTTAATCCGATTCATCAATTAATCGAAAAAATAATCAACAGATTAATCGATTTCTAAAATAATCATTAGTTGCAGCCCTACAAACAAGCCTCATTTTAACACCGCTTTAGAGGCTGACCATGCATTTTTTGAAAGGTAAACACAATGTTCAAGCCCTAAGAAAAATGCAGCTAATTACATATACAGGAATTAATTATGGGTTTCTCGTTGATCCACACCGAACATTTGCTTCAAAGTGTCCCACTTTGATTGTTTAGTTTATTAGAAGCTTTTTGTTTACAAGACCAAAACAGCCTCTCTGTATAAACAATTTGAATGGCAGGTTTATGTTAATTAAACTTTAATTCTTTCTCTAGGCAATGTGTGCAGAAATGAGAAGCTAACTGCTGTTATTAGTAGAAATCCGAATGGTCATGAGTTTATTTAGCTGAAAAAAACGCCGCCTGGTTCTACAAGCTAGTGTGGAATTTACTTTCAAGAGCCTCTAAAGCTCAGAGAATGGCACACAAGACCAAGTAAACCAGCACATGCCTTTCTTATTCAGGTATCAGGAGAGATGAGCATCTGGTGGTAGACATCAAGCAGGGAGACCGGTAGCAGAGAAACAGTGAGACATGCAGGACCTACTGTATGCTTATCAACTCCAAAGCAGGTGTCTTTTAACCAAATGAGCAACAAGCTCACAATTCCACATCTAGGCAAATATTTAGGGAGGTTTTGGCTTGAGGAAGCCTGTACCAGGACAGTGAGTCCCCACATACCAGTGCACACTGTCTCCTCCTTGACTCCATACATCTCCACAGCTATTTTAAACAGAGCTGGCCCTCCCTAGTTTGCAACACAGTGTAATCCAACAGTATCTGCCTCTTCTCCTCAGTGGGAGTCTCTTAAACCAGGCTGATTTATCTTCCCCTAACACCTTTTAAAGGTCAGTTCACTCGTAGAAAAGCTGTCTGGGAGTTATGGAGATGAGCAGGCTGACATTCTGTGTTGAGTAGCTTAAACCTACAGATCTGTTCATGAAATTAGGGTGACGTGACAATTAAATAGATTGTGGTTTTAATGTACAGAACTGCAGTCAAAGGTAAAGCTGACCCTCAATCAAGAAATCAATCCAATCAATGTAATTTTAGATTTATAAATAATAGTACTTCCAAACGATTAATCACGATTCAAAATAAGTTTTTGCTTGTACTGTACGTGTGTGCACGGTGTATATTTATTGTCTATATATAAATACACGCACATATATTTTTCAGAGAACTTTGTTGTATGTTAAATATAATTTATAGTGAGCTTAATAAGTATTTGATCATTGTGTGATTTTGCAAGTTCTCTTACTTAGAAATCATAGAGGAGTCTAATCAAATACCATTAATCAAATACCTATTGACATCACCCTAATATACAGGAACATCTAAAAAAATAACAATATTAGGTCAGGCAAAGAATATTTTTCTTTTTCATGATATTCAATTTTTTTTAGATGTATCTGTAATATATATGAAAAATATCATATGAATTGTATGAATATTAATATATAAATATTTTCAAAATGTATACTGTATTTGTGTGTGTTTATATAGAATTTACATAATAAGTATACACAGTACACACATATACTATGTAAATACTTTTTTTTATTTGGCATATCGCAATCAATCATTTGGCAGCACTATATAAAAATTAAATAAAAAAAAATAGCTCAAATTCATATATTTGTTTGGGTAAGATTTCATAGAGAGATTTTTAAAAATCATATTTGACACAAACACACACACTACATTAGAAGTGACTGGACCACTGAAAGACTAAAAATAAGATCAAATTAAAAAGATACAACAAAAAACTGAAATGTTAAATGTTTAATCCTAAAAATACTACTTTTATTCTAACCATCTAGGAACAATAATATTCGTTTGTATGATTCGTTGCGTCAAGGTTTTTTAGCAATCTTTTGGTTACCATGACATTTTATTGTCATTGAAGTGTCTTTGACACAGTCTGGCACATAAAATCATTAAGCCAAGAAAAATTCCCGTTTCAAATATCTTTATATAAGGATGAAAATGTTCAAGAAGCTCTAAGTATTATCCACAGACTTGCTTCTCTTTCTGCCTCTTGCTGTGTGCCTATTAGCTCCAATGCCCCGCTGCTTCCCAGCACAGGTGGCCACTCAAGGCACTGTGACAATGCTACTGAGAAAGGAGCTTGAAGAAGGCCAAAGCCTAAAAGCATTAACCCTGACCCTCCCAACACAACCTGCTGAAAAATCCTCCTCCACTGATGTTCACAGGACTGAGGGCAGGTGTCTCCTGACTGACTTTACTGTGTACTCATTGGAAGTATGTACTGTACAGACACTTAAACTCTCCCTCTCCCAGGTACAAACACACATGCTCTGCTCTGAAACCTTCTGAATTCCCAGAGGCAGCAAAAGTCATAATTCAACTGAAAAACGAATAAAAAAGAATTCAAGATAAAATAAAAATAAATGCTAACACTTTACATAAATTTACTGAATGTAAAATGCATTATAAAACTAATTTTAATGCATTACTTATTATACACCTTATAATGCATTGCATAATCTCTTGAATAACGGTAAACACAAGTAATACATTATAAAACACTTAACAATTTATTGTTACATATGCATTTTAAATGAGGTTATTAGGTCATGATTCAAGTGAACGCCAGTACAGTACAGTTCACTGCTGATGTAGACCCAATCGTAACAAATCATGGAAGTGAACCGCAATTAATGACGTGTTATTTAATAAAAATGTGAGTTTGTGAGTTGAGTATTTCAATCACTTCCTGACACGCAGCAAGTTGTATGTCTCATTTTTTATTTGCCTTTAGTGCTCTTTATAGCATTTGCAGTTCATTCCTAAGGCAGACGTAAATGCCGTTATATACTGAAGCTTTAAAATCAAACCAATTGTTCAAAACATAAATATATATATATAAAAAGAAAGAGAGCAACTATGCATTCTGCTGCTTTCTCCTGCGCTGCCTTTACTAAGCACCAGCATAAACAGCTGCTGGCTTGGCGCAAACAAACCACAGTCCAGACCCAAATAAAAAATTATGAACGGGAGTGGGGAGCAATTGAACACAGGGTTCAGACCAGGCAAGTGTGAAAGCACCCTTAGTGTAAAATACCTTGCAAAAAACTCAAAAGTAACATTGAGTAGCTTTTGCGAAAACCCCAAATTCTGAAATTTGGATTACAAACAAATGTATAATAACAAACAATGTCATTTCAAACAAGTTTATTTTAGTGTATTTTTAATGCTCATTGGTGTATTGTGTCATTAGTTTAGCAGCATACAGACGTCAAACTGACGTAATCTGAAATCATTTGAGAGTCAATTTTTTCAAGTGCGGAGTGCTGTTTGTTTGGCCTACATAGACAATTCAAATCAGACATTTATGAGGTTCACTGACTGTTAGGATGCTTATGTAGTCAGTAGGCCGCTCATGAAAATTTGGAACAGAGATGTAGGCTAGAAAAACATCCTGTTTGTTCTCAGCCGTTTCTTTAATATCCATAAACATAGTTAGTTCCACATTACATTACATTGCTACAGGGGGGGAAAAAAGAATTTGAAAACTTTATATGCAAGTGTAGAGCAAATGATTAAGTCATAGGTATATTTACACTACAGATACAGTATTATTTACACTTAAATCAAATCAATACAGCCATCACCAATGCTGCACTCTTTCTCATTCGCTGCTAACCTACTTTAAACGGAATATAAACTTGCAAACAATTTTTGATCCCTGAAAGAACTGAGCAAGAAATGAAAGCCATTTATCAAACAGCGGTAAATGTCAAAACTCCAGACTCTTTTCTAGAGTCATTTGACAGATTGTGTGGCCAGCAGATGGGTCATGTTTTAGGGCTACTTCGCTGCTTTTATCAGCTGTTACAGGTGATCCTCAAATGAAAAACATTAATGACTAAATAGAGTGAGAGAGTAAAAAAGGGAAATGGAGAAAGAGATTTCTAGTTGAGCTCATAAACACTAAGCTAAAAACAGAACATTAACTGTTACACACTATGCATTTCCCCATTGGCTCATAACAGATGTTATGTGCAGATACCTTGGATCACTGAGCTATCCTGTCTGAATGATAATCACGGTCTGATGAGAATATGCTGATTCTTGTGAAACAAACAATTGATCTCCCTATCCTCAAATTAGGATTGTTTATCCGAAGATGAATGATGACTCTTCACTAAATGGCGTTTTCATATGATACTAACTTAACATTTTGGTCACGTCAGTAAATGCAACATAATAACATTGAAGGTTTCTTTAAAACTGAAGTGTAAAAATGGAAAGAAAATGTAGGAACAAACACACAGAAATAACATGCCACACACAAATATTCTAGAGTAACACAGCAGACATTTACACAGTAAAAACTGCACAAGCGTACATACACTGGAATCAAAGCATGCTAATCTATTTTCAGTTGAGTATTTTTAGTAGCAAGAACTCAGTGAGCAAATATCAAAATAACACACATCAACAGCTGCATAAAAACAATGAAACATACACTCATGTTCAAAATTCTTGAAAGTTTGGAGTTCATTTACTTGATCAAAAATACTGTAAAAATAATTCAATATTGATCCAAGTTAAAAAAAAAACTGTCTTCTATTCTATTACTATGCGTATGGCCCTATGATTTCCACAATACAGAAAATGCAGATGGAACCCGGGAATCCAGTTTAAAATCAGAATTTAAAGTTCAACACGGAATGTCATGGAATTTATTAAAGTTTGGGTGAATTAATCAAGAGTAGGTCAATCAAATCAAATCAAATTGCGATATAGACTATTACTAAAAATATTCAAATCAAATTTGAATCCTGTAAGCCTGTGTTCTGCGTTTCTCTGCGGTTTTGCACGTGTGTCGCTCGCTGTGATTTCAGCATCTGCCATCTCAATGAGGTTAATACATAAACAACATCTTTACAACTGTTCTGAGAGTCACTTCACACGCATTTTGCAGTTTCTTTTGAGTAAACAAGGCATCATATTCGCAGCAACACATCAAAATAAAAGTTTGGTTTAGACACTGTGCCAAAAATATATTACTATTAGACTATTGGGACAATGTACTGTATGTGACACTACTACTACTACTACTAAAATGAATCAAACTTTTTTTAAAGAGATAATCACTGTCTTTACTGTCACTTCTGATACATTTTTTTTTACAAATAAAAGTATTAATTTTATAATTAAAAAACGTACCGAATAGAAGTTTAAAGGTGGGAGAAACACATTCTCTGTTTTTAATTCACTGACTTAAAGACTGTCAATCATGCATGGTATTAAACTATCAAACAAGATTACACAATTTCCTTGGCTGTCTGTTGATCTAAGGCACTTAAAAATCTGCTGGAACCTAAGATCAGCCCATTTGCGAAGCAGCAGAGAAGTAAACAACCCAACACATGTTGGCCTTCAGAGTCAACAATATCTCAGTCACACCCCATCCCATTAGACCACCTTTAAAAACACACACTCACACCATGTAACAAGTTGCCATCATTAGCTTTGATCTTCTGCTGGCATCGGTTCTTTCAAATGGTCCTAAACAGTGCTGACTTACCGTATAAACTAGTGCTTCTCCAAATTAGTAGTGTAAATGAGAAAGTAGAAACATTTAGTTGAATAGAGAGTGTGTTGTGGCTGATACTTTTCATTGATGCATTAATGATTACATCAATTTGACTTATTGGTCAAACATCTCCACGCAGGATTCAGTACAGTCAGTAAAAGCAATATATAGTGTACATTAAGGGTGGAAATGACAACAATAGGCAGTTCAATAATACTCTAACTGCACAGTTTGAAAAGAAAAATGAATGACGAGTGAGTCTATATATACTGTAGTTAAATGCAGTCAACCCATCAAATGTGACAAAAAAAATAAATTTATGTGTTTACTCAAGTGTTTCTCATTGTGGTATTCTTATGTAGATGAACAGAAAGCGTACTGAATACTGGCTTGCTTTACACACAATACAATAAAATGAGTCAAATTGCATAATATATTAAGATTTGTTTGGCTACTTGTGTATATTTTTACTTAATATTTGAAAAATTATTTTATATATTATATAATACAGTATATCACTTTAATAAAGTTTTCCTTATCTTAAACATGACAAAATATAGTAAGGTTTATGCTAAAAACAAGAAGAAATATATACATATATCACAATGTATTTTCTGCAGCCTTATTATTAATGAATGTGAAGATTTGTTTATGTGGAGAATGTAATATTGATGTATCTCGGTTTCGATACATCAATATTACTGTACAGTACTGTATGTGAGCTCTAACATAGCGGGAGGTCATTTGCCCTTTCT
>JAUCMU010000024.1:22005948-22028622 GCA_032275025.1 Enteromius treurensis | reverse complement strand
GCTTATGAAACAATAACTAGCATATGATTCAATGCCATGTCTCAAGTCAAGTGAATAAATCATCTTATAACAGGCATTCAATACTGACACGACTGACAAAAATAAACATCGCACGAGCAGGTTGAGCGCAAGAATAATCATGCGCAGATGACATCATGCGCACACGGCGGTTTGAAATGAGCTCGCAGGCTCCCGTTTCTTCGCATGTAACGTTAGATCTGTTTTACTCTCGCGGAAATGATTTACTGTGTGCGCCAGCATCAATGGTGGGCTCGCTTATCAATGCCATAGATTTGCCGCCATAGATATATTGGGTATGTCGTTTAGGCACGGCACCGAAATGAGGCACCGAAACTTTCGGTACCCAACCCTAAAAGTGAATGATTTTAGGGAGAAATGTTTTCATAAATGATGGCTTATCAAAAAAAAATAAAAATAAAAATAAAAAATATTTTTATTTGACATATTTATTTTTACACATATAATCACAATTACAATTATGGATGCCACAATTATGTAATCATTCAAAAAGGCAATAATCGAATTGTTGACATTTGAGGCTTACTAATATAGAAAAGCAATACGTTTTTCTGTTTAAATGTTTTCGGTTTGTTTATTTTCATATAAAAATATAACATGCAGTTGCTTCGAACAATAGTATAAACATTGTTGAACGTAAATTGTGTTAATCGTAAATAATAATCGTGCAGCCCTACCAGCCGGTGTATATGATGGGCCCTTTTAAATGTATGATCATGTGACTAACTTTGCATAGCTACACGGGAGGCCAACACAGCTTACCCACTGAGATGTTGCCACACTTACTTCCAAGTTACGCAAGGTATAAGAGGGTGGGAGATATCAACCACAGAAATTGCTGGCGAAGACCTTGTGAGTTATGAGTTATTGCTGTTAACAATTGTTGTGAGTTATTGATCCAGAAGCACAGATGTGACATGCATGAATGGCACTACTCAAGATGCCAGAACAACCACGTGACCAGTGAATAAGATAATCTGGGGATTTCAACAGGAAACACTATGTTCTAGGCAAGACTGCATATATATTAAAACTAATTAAACCTTAAAACTCACAAAAGCATTAAGATTCTTAAAACCTGCTATGAAGAGACAAAAGTTAGCAAAGGACAGACACTCACAGTGTTTGCAATGTTAAACGACAGCAAACAGTGAGGCTGTATCATCAGAATGGAAAACCATTAAATCACACAAGGGTCGAGAGTATTGTGAATACCTGTTTTAAACGCTCTCATGAGAAAACATAACTCTTTAATGAGGTTATATGAATTTTCATTTGGAAAATCATTGAGCTCACCCCTAACCCAATCCTTAAAATGTAACCGTCAGTGGGACATGATGAGTTACATGAATGAGTTTGTTGGACTAACTGCTTTACACTTTTGACAATCTCAACAAACAGTTTCACATAAACGACTCCACAAAATTCCCATTTCTATACCATTCAGAGGTTTTGGGCTCAAAATAACATTGTCAGAAAAGAAGTGACAATCTAGCAAGCTTCAGGGAATGGTTTTAAAGGGTCATGAACTGCCTTTGTTTTTACTTTGTTCTGTTCTCTAAGGTCCGATTATAATGTTATCAAGATCTTTACATCAAAACCTTAATAATTTAGAAGTTATAGGCAGTATTCTGTCCCGTTTTTAACCACCCTCATTAGAATGCTCTGTTTGAATAGGTGTGGAGTTTTGTAGACTCTGAAGTAAATGCCCACTGCTCTGATTGTTTGCCAGTGTACATTTCTCACAGATGAACGTTGTTGTGTTTTAGGTTAAAAACACATACTTAGTACATATCAAATGATCAAATCAATAGTGATCACATAATGAAAACAGTTACTCACACTTGTGTGGTGCAGCATCATATCTAATATAGTTGGCACAGCATCATCTTTTAGTATCTGTTTGTAAACAAATCTGCAGTCAAACAAAGTTAATATAAAAAACAGAGTTCTTACTGACGCAGCCTTAAACAGCATTAAAAATAAAGTTTATTACACAAAATTATTGTTTAGTTTCTGCACAGACTTGCTTTGCCATTCTTGTCATTTCTCGCACAAATCGATGGGCGGGGCCAAACTGGCAGCAATGTAGAAGCATATGTTGATCTTTGGAGGTGGTGTCTAGCCACACTATTACAACATAAAGTGGCACATTCCACGAGAAAGTTTCACTAGTTCCCACTACCTCGGCGATAAAATGGCTTGTTTGGCGAACTGTCCGGGGGACAGGCAGGGAGCCCGGCGGCCTCCGAGCCTTAGGAGGTTTAACTCTCTAGGAGGCTAGGGTTAACAGAGGCTCGGAGCCCAGCCTGGTCCCCGCGTGCCCCCCGAAGGAAGTGGAGAACTTGGCAAAACGAGGGACCTTTCGCGAGGGTCGGCTTTAGTTCGGGTGGCGGAAGGGGAGGTGGAGGAAGACAAAAAAAAACGCAGAAGCAGAGGATAGGGAGTGAGCGGTATTTAAGGCGTAGGAGGAGAGATTCGCGGGGTTATCAGTAATAAGGAGATTGGTGGCAGCTGCGATCGTTCGTGCGTGCTCCTCCTGAAATTCGATTAATTGCTTAATCGTCATTCTGTGTTGTAAAACTTACAGAATATTTTTTTAGCATATTATCGATTTCTCAGTTCATGACCCCTTTAATATGACTACATACTGTAAAACATGGAACAATTGTTACAAAACAATACAAAATTCTATTTTGAGCTTTGATCTGGGAATAAAGAAAAAAACCTTCAGATGAACAGTACGTTCCAGGTGAGAAAATTGCGAAAACATTCTAGAATCTCTTTGACTGGGCAGACAACTCTTCGCCCGTGGCCGCTCTCTTGATGGATGTGATGGGATCGGTTTCCATGGACACACCCAGTGATGTGTGCTCTAGTCAGCAGGTGTGATGTAAGCCTAGGTGCTGCATATTACTGGACTTAAAGCCTGTCTGATTATGTTATCAAAAGGTATGACAAAGGATCCAGCTTATCAACTGATGCGTGTTGTTTTCTCTGTACAGAATGGAGGAAGGAGGTAAATCAGGTTTCTAGTCAAAGTCATTTCATTACATCAAGTAAGCGTGAGGGATGCTGGCATGGATTCCTGGTGATCAGGGAACTGCTTTATTACTCATATACAGACTTTAATATCCTGTTTCCAAGACAACCATGACGGTGAAGATGTTCATAGCTTCATTCAAGGACAAAACCGTAGCATGTATAGGAGAGTGGCCATAGGGCACTATGATACTTATCCTTGAAAAACAACACACAGTAGACACCTCTGGCCTTAAATTGGAAGCTTGAATGCAGAGCAATTACAACACAGCAAGTCTAACTAGGCCCAAAAGGAGAGTGGCTTTAGCAAACCAAAAACATAATTAAGCAACGTGTGAACACTTTCCCCTTCCTCCACGAGTTGAACAAACAGACGATTCAGGCCCAATACTCGCATCTTTTCACACCAGGCTGATTAGAAAGTGGACATTTTGTATACATTTTCACATGACTATACAAAAAAAAGAACACTGTTAAAGATATATTATTAACTTACTTAGTAAACTAGCTTAAATACTATAATACAAACTGTTAACAGAATAAACTGAAAACAAGTAATTTAATAACTGTAATAATCCAGGAGAAATGAGAGACTAATAATTGGGTGGCAATGTCATACAAGAAACAAATGGCATGGCCTTTCATTGCTATGGGCCATTATGATTTGTTAATGAGGGTTTCCATGCATTGAGCTGCATATTGAATCACAGCAAGAAAAATGCTCTAATGTGTCAAGACATTTGCCGTCTTTTATTCATCTAGAACGTGACAATATATTCTGCACCGAGTTGTACGTAAAACTGGACTAGAAGCAGCATAAATGGCACAGAATTGTAGTATTCGAGCTGGGTGGTGCTAACACCAGGCCTGTGGCTCTGATTCAGTCTTCTGACTGTTTGAAAGACAGAGTGCAGAAGGCTGCATTCAACAGGAAGGTTTTGATCTCATTCTTTAATTGAATTTCAATTAGAGAGAGGATTAGAAGACAGCTGCGCTAAAGGCAATGTGGCGCTTTTTGTTTACTTATTACTACTAGCTTGTGCCTTTTCTTAATTATGAAAATAAAATAAGTGATTTATAATGGAAAGAGAGAATGAGAAAATGACATAGTTTTTCTCTGGCTGCCAGAGAGAAGGGGATAAAAGCATAGCAGCTTTATGGCCTGGCCACCACTCACAAAATCCAGCAATTACTTCAAGACGGGGGAAAAAAACCCCGTCTGACTTAATTTTCTTTAATGCTGTCAAACATACATTTGTCATTGTTTGAGTCCTACAAAACAGAGAATGATAAAACATTTTATTAAGACAAAATCACCACATAAAAGAGGCAACAAATATGTGGTCTACAATATAATATGGCACCTAGCATGTGGAGAGACTGAAACTGTCTTAAAATGCTGTAATTTTTTGTTTTAAAAATTTGTATCATCAACCAACCTAATTTCAAGAGACAACGTTTTGTTTTTATTTCTTTACGAAATGCCAATTTTGTATGAATTAATTTGATTTTCAGTTTTACCAAACCATCAGTTCGGGCTAAGCAGATCACACAAGAACATTCAAATGATTTTGTGCAAATGTCAAAATAGTCTGCCAAAACAGTTATGTGTCGGGTTAACTGGTTTATATAGTACTTCAACAATTGCTGTTATTATTTCTCAAAACAGAATCACTTAAAGCAACACGCTCCACAAAGACGCCCGTTTTTATGCCTTTCAGATGTGTTGGTCTGAAAACAAGATTGTCAGCAAATGAGTGACACTTCAGGAAATAATTTAACAGGACAGACCACAAACTGTAAAACGTTACAATTGTTGCAAAACAAAATGCTATTTCTGGGCTCTCTACAATAAAGTAATGAGAAAAAGCAAACAAGATAATAAAATTCTTTAAGATGAACATTAAATTCTTGGTACGAATGCACATGTACGCACAGAACATTTTAATTCAATAAATATTCAAAGCTCTACCAAGCTATTTCGAAAAGAAAAAGAAAAAAAAAGTCAACAGCTCAGGGTTCACAAGTTCTCTAATGACATGACTAATTGTGAAAGCTTGTTAACTGATGGAGTCTAAATGAGGGTGTGTTCATAAGAAGGTTTAACAGGCTTGTATCTCCAATCCAGATGGTAGAGTAATATATGCTGGCTAGAAAACACCACATATGGACCAGAAACACCCACAAACATGAAAAAGATAAAAAGATAACAGGAACATACCGAGGAGAGGAGGGACTGAGAGGGATGTGAAAAAAGACGAGAGAGAAAAGCTGCTGGGCACCTGTGATCTTTCATCTGATGTTATGTTAATGATCCAATTTGCAGGTGAACACTCTATTGGTTAAGGTTTAAACAAGGTAAAAACAGTTTGGATCTGTGTGAAGGGTTTAACTTCTGGACAAATTCATCAAGTGACTATGTCTGCACTTTGATTCTCAAGGGGCTGATCGTGTATCAAAATAATCAGAAAGTGTGACATACTGTATGACTAACACTCTAATTGAACCCTGTGGATCATTTACAACGTCTTAAAACAAGATACAAGACCCTTTGGAGGGTATATTACATTTTCTCTACACTGCTAACTTCTAACATCTTCCCTTGCGGTGCATCTCATATTGCATTTCATTAAAAAATTAACGAACACGCTGTTGATGTGTTTTAAGCTTTGAACTTTCCATGATCTGCTAAATGCACATCTGCTGTGAAGAGAGCTGCTCTGCTTTGATAGAAACTGCTAAAACAATCACTGAAAATAGAAAAAAAACCTTTATTCTCCAAGAAGTGTTCAATATCAAGCAACTAAATAATTATTTTAAAAAAAACTAGGCACTTAAATCAAAGTCATTCCCAAGAAAATCTACAATATCCACTAAAAAATGTATGATTTTTATGTAAATTCAATCTACAATTTATGAACATCATAAAAGGTGAAATGTTAAATGTAGCACAGATGCCACAAATATAATGGGGGATTTAAAGGTGTGGTCACCCTAGACTCTGTGTTCACTTCCATTCTAAGCTGTATTTTCAGCAACTGTCACTCCAGTCTTCAGTGTCACATGATCCTTTAGAAATCATTCTAATATGCTGATTTGGTGATCAGGAAACATGTCTTATTACTGTTAAAATTGGAAACAGTTGTGCTGCTTAATATTTTTGGAAAAAAATTTATTTATTTTTTTCAAGATTTATTGATTACTAGAAAATCTTTCAGTTTTTTTAGATATATCCTCTATTGCCTTTCATTCAAACAAAACAGCTTTTAGTCACTTCTCCGGTTTCTCTTGAAGGCTCCTAAGGGGAAAAGGCTCTGACGTTACTCTGTCAATGGTTCAAAACACAGCCATGTGATTCAACTTTCACTCATACTGTCAAAAAAGGAAAAACAACACGTCAGTTCTGAAAACACTGATACATAAATAATCAACACTTAAGCTAGACACCTAGAGACCACTGCTCTATAGCAGAATGGCAGAAGCCAGTGGTTTGCCCATTTGGTTTACAAATCCCAGTGACAACTAGGCTAAAAAACTACACAGAGACAGAGTGTGTATAAGCATAAAGCATGTATATAAGGTGCTTATAGCTGGAGCATCCAGTAACGGTGCAAGTCGCAACTCAATCAGTCACACAAATATAAATATAAGGGTACAAACATTTTGTGATGATGTGGCAATACTTAAAACCCACCAGACCTGCACACATACGCTCACAAGTATTAAAGTAACATATCATAAACAGTGGAGAGTTTGTTTGCACTATTGGAGGAGGCTAATCATACAAACCTGAGAGGTTGAGCTGGACATGGCAGGTGCCTAATAACATCGGACCATCGTACCGCTTCAGAAAGTGGCCAGCAACTAAACAGCCAATCGGCTGTTTATTCTACAGAGACTTATAGACCGGCCCGCAAAACATAGCCTCCCTCGGTCGGCTCTAAATTTCCAGCTTCACAGCTTATTGAAGAGCCCTACAGAGCTGTAAAAATAATCATTCAAATAAAACTCACATCTTGTGAAGTTAAGTGTCATAACAAGTGCGGAGAACAGCGCAAGAATCCTTTGCCTGGAGAACTTTTCTGCCAGAGCAAATACAGTGCTGGGGCTTTGCCTTTGATCCCAGCAAATGTTTTGAAAGTCTTCAGTAACGCAGTTCTGTGTTCTGATGCATTAATGTGCTTTAGCAGAATTTGTAATACTGGTCTTATGTCAGTAAAGGTTCAGAGGCTACTAAAGGCTCTAGAGTTGTATTGTGGGGAGATAACAGGTTAAGAAATCAGAGGTTTACACAAAACCGGCCACCATGTGAATCTTACCATCTGCCATCCCAATTAACACCACAGTGCTTCTTGCAAAGGTGGTCTGCCACCCCATGGAAACATAATGGCACCAAAACCAAATTCATTCTTTATCAACAAAGCACAGTTAGTAATTTATATTTACACACTCTGACTTATAAGCAACAGACATTTGATGAACCAATAGATATCAGATTAAAAAAAGAACAAATGCACCAATCGAGACAAACATGGATTTAGGGAAGGACAATTATTAGAAGTATTTCCAGTTTACTGATTGGACTGCATCATTGTATTTCTGTACATTTCAGTCTTATTATGTCTTCCTTTAATTAAATTTCAAATCTATTTTTACTGTTATCTTTTATGTAATATGTACCTTTTACCAGTATTCTTAATACATTTATATAAAGCAATCTGAATTGGGTATAATGTACTAAAAAAACATGTATTGCTGTGCCTAAATGTAATCTTAGACAATAACCAATAAGGTACCACTGCACTATACTGTCGAAGATAAAAGTCCTCTTTCTAACCCCGGTCAGTTTGATATTAGAGTTGACAATAGAGAGCATTTTTTTGAACTCTCGTGGGCACCGGTTCAATATTTCAAAAGCAAAATAAAACCCCAAAACATCACCAGATTCACTTCTGTGCATCTTTGGGAAGCAACTTCTTCAATGTATTAAACTGAAACTAACATTTGGCATGGTGAGAACGCACAGCATCCCACTCAATCACAGAGTGCCTCGGGACACAGAGTGCTGTGACGTGTGGCCAAAGATGCCTTTGCTGGAGAGCGTCTTCTGGTTTCCTGTTTGCTTACGTGGGTAGAGTCAGGAAGGATGGCAGCATGCGTTGTGTCTGCTCAGTGCAAGTTACACATCCTCTCACCTGGCTTTGGCTTTTATGATCTGAGGTACCAGATTTACGTTCCCTCTGTCCCTTTAAATGTGCTTCCTTCTGCTTTTCTAAGCGTCTTTCCCACATATCTAAGTAAATAAATCTAAGTAAGTAAGTCTGAGAACAAGATAAATGTCAGATATCATCAAGGAAGGAAGGAAGGAAGAGGAAGAAGGAGCAACTAATTTTCCTTGAGGAGGATAGGTAAATTTGTGTCTCGCAGATGTACAGATTTTAATCCAGTCTGAATCCAACACACCAGCTTTCTTCCTCCACCAACCTAAAATTACAAAGTAAATTACCTGCTCTTTTTCAGCATCCACAGGGAAATCTAATCATGTCAGGATAGAAACATCTGCGATTGAGGTATATCATTTTTCACGATTCTTCATATTCTAACTAAAGTTATATTTACAATTGTGCTGTCTGGTGCTTCATTATGGATTAAGAACATTTTGTCAGCTTTATAGGTAAAATAACAATTGATGGTCCCTAAACTGCTGGCATTTTATTGAATATAATAAGAGAATTGAATAATGCAAGACAATTTAGTCTGATAGTTTACATAACATGAAGTCTTCAAGAAACTCTTTTAAACACTTTTTTTTTTTTACATTATGTCCTGCTTCAATGATAATTTTACATGAAATATATCTTTTGAAACAAAATAAGAATTATTTAGAATTTTGAAGAGACTTCAATAATTTTGGCTGCTCTTTCTAATATCCATATATTACATGCAACAAAAATAATATTAAATGATTTATTTAATTTAAAAAAATAATGTTTTTATGTAAAGTAAACTGTAAATAAAAATACAAAACAATTCAGCTAAACAAAATAAGTACATAAACTTACAAAGATCCCAGTCCTGTCTGATATCTGATATGTTTTGTTAATAATTGTAACTCAAACATCGAAAATACTGTCACAGATCACTTCAATTTGTCATTTTGCTTTTTTTTTTAAGTGGGCAGTCAAAAGTTATGACTTATTTTCAAGAAGCTGATATTCTGTTTTCCTCATGGAAACTCACTGCCTTGCACCGGGAACTGCAATCAGGCCTGGGGTCATGACTGTGTCCTCAGCTGAAGGCTTGCTCTGTGGACTGGGTGGTCTGTCAATCAGACTGGGAACCACAAATAAGGATTTGAGTGCATGGCGAGCTCCTTGCAGAACCTTATGCTGTCCCAATACAAACAGCAGGAGGAATGTGAAGTTCCTGTGGTACAATGAGAGTACCCAGGCCCAACAAGATGCAGAAAACAGATATGGAGTGACTCAAACTGCAGGGATTATGAGTAAATAAAAGTTACACATACAAATATCTCATAAAAAATAATTAAAGAAATATTCCAATAAACGTATTACGATGTTCAGTTTTGCAGTTCCTGTGAAACTGCCAAGAACAATAATTCTATTTCACAATCCACACCAGAGCCAAACAAACATAAATTATTTCAACAAATCCAAATCTCCAAAACGCAATTTTGTCTGTCTCCAAAACACTGTGGCTGGGAAAGTGCAAAAGAACTAAGAGCCAAGACTAAAAGCATCACTGAAAGAGCATTCAATTGATCGGCTGAAGTTTAATAGCATCTACTGACTCTCTGGTGTATATATGTACAGAAGGATACTGTACTCTTCTGACATTTAACAGCTTTTGCCCCATGGGTCTCACACATACGTGCAAATGCGAGGACACTGTTGTCACTACAAAAAACAGCTGTCATGTTTTGTCAACACTTCCTGTCCTTAGATGAAGCTGTTTTTCGAGAAAGCAGCTACTCAAACTTCATTTATCAGGCATCATATGGTCTTTACAAAACCAAACAATGGAAAAGGCTCTTCTCTAGACTGAACCTAGGAAGAAAAAAAAGCAATGTAGTTTAAAAGCTTTGCCTTTTGTATGTTTGCATTTCTTGTAAAAATGAACCACTCAGATCTTCCATAAAGGTTATAAAGCAAACAGAGAGCACTGTGTTTACATTAGTTCCTGCTTTGATGTTGATCTAATGCACCTTTTGGGAAAAAATATATATTGTTTTATATTGTTCATCTTAACACTATATATACACTCTATCAGTATATAGTGTACTAGGACTGTCAATCCACAGCAAAAATTTATTGTTTTCACTTCAGTTGTCAAGACAGAAGCGCCTTCCAGGTTCAATAGCAATGGGCTCATTTTCTGACAGAACACAGAAACATCTTTTATTCTTGGTAAACTCCATGAACAATGGCTACAGGTAAATTTGTGTGTGTGTTGCTGTTTAGTACAGTACCTTTACAGGGAGCTGTGATGTTGGTTATATCTCTGACCACACTCCAGAAAAGAGGCTGTAAGGGAGTATCAGAGTTTTGCTGGAGAGGTCACATCTTATCAAATAAGGAATTTTGTCGATCCAACCTTCTACTTTTTCAAAAGACAAATACGAGTTGGTTTTGTTTGGCCTGTGGCGTATGTGATTATCAGTTGAGGAATGCCTGGTGTTCTTCAGAACTGAGAGCCGCAGTAAGAGAGCTGTTAGCATGTTAGTGTGGGAGTTCTAGCATGGACACTCCACTCGTAGGGCCTGAAAATTAAACTGAAACTGTCCAAAAAGCTATTTTAGACTATATGTACAACTTGTTCATTTCGGCATCTGCTCCAGTTTTTAACATTCAAAAGTCTGTAATAAGTAAAGACATTTTTTAAAGTTACAAAAGGGTTTAAATTTCAATAAATGCTGTTCTTTGAAATGTTCTTTTCAAAGACTCTAAAAAGAATTCTAACATATGTTGTGCAGGCAACACGTAGGAAAATTTTGAAAAAGTATATTTGAATTTTTGTCCTTCTGAAAGTATTAAGTGCCAATTATATCAAAAACATAACTCAAACTATATTCTAAAACAGAATACGCAGTTATGCTCAGCAACTTGTTCTGACTGATAAAAAGCTCTGCACAATGACTCCTGAAAGTTGCCTATAGTCAGCCAGTCTGATTGGATATTAGATTGCCTTTGAATCTTTTATGTCAAATACTGCACGGAGGCAAATTACATTTTTGACTGCAATATGCTTCAGAAGGTAAGCGAGCGACGGGCGTGCTGTGCTCCCACTGATGTAATCCAAAATCCAAAACCTGCAATATGGGTGAACTCTTAAAGGAACACACCAATTAGCTGTCCATGTAAATCAGAGTGTATGATAACCTCTAGGAACCAGAAATAAAAAATATACACTCCAAACCAAATAAATACGTAAGTTCTAACAAATAACCAGTTCGTATAGGGACTGGAGATGAGTTTAATAAGGAAGACCTATAGTGAAGACCTTTAGTGAAGTACTCCTAAATTTTAGCCTTCAGGCTCAAAACACAGCATGCCTTTTATTTCTCACAGTAATAAGGTCTCTGGCCTCTAGCTTGGACTTTGGTTGCCATAGAAAAATTACCACCTACCCTTTCAAGACTGTTTAACAATAGTGAGCTGGACTAGTAACACAACATATGAAAAGAGAACTAAATAAAGTGTATGTAATCTTCCAGCTCTCCAAGGCTGCTTCATTGACTAATTGTCAAGTAAATGGAAATATTTTGTTTAAACATGTAGAAGTTAACATAATCTCTTTGCAAATTGGAGTAGGCAGTATTCAGGGTTCAGAGGGGATCGAGGCGCACGGTGACCTTCTCTTTCATTGAACTAGACAAAGCAAGGAACTTTTAAAGAACAAGCCTGAGAGTGACTGGCAACATCTCCACGACATTTAGGGTGAAGAGTCCTCGAAGGTTTTAGTTTTGCTCTAATGAACCGTTTAGTTTAACATGCCACTGTAATTATTTTATGCATTTATTTCTGGGCTTTTGACTTTCATTTCCAAGGAAATGGCGAAAAGGACAAGAACTTGTATTAGATTGATGGGGATAGTATCGGGACATGACACAGTTTCAAAACATATTTGATCCTTCAGAACGACGCCATCTAATTCAGATTCAGCTGCCTCATATTTTTCAAAAGCACACCGAAAGGATCACCCACGAGAACAAGAAACAGCTTTAATGAGTCATTTCTCACGTGTCTGATGACATATGGAAATATTTGCACAGTTCCATGTATTTCATTAGCCACTAACACACGTGCAAAGACGCCACTATTGCATCCCTTCAAAGGACATACATGCAAAATTGCCACAACAAAAGCAGAATCCTTCAACTCCAATTAAAGAGGCTTCGTGCATGATGCTGAGATGGCTTTTTAATTCCTTCCAGCTTGCTACAGAAACAGCAAGAGATTTTGACATTTGATTCAACAGAGCTACATAAACTACGGTTAGATAAATAACTATAATATTGTTCTTTATAAGTAGGTAAACAAATCAAATGCAATCATGGCCCATTAACACTTAATGTACTAAAGGCAAAATTAAATTACTGCCACAACATGTACAGTAGTACACAAATATTGAGATTGACATTCATTCAGGAAAAACAGTGACCATGGGTCATTTTTATTATATTTAAGATGGATGGCTGTGTGTTAATGTTACTGGGTAACTGACCAAATAAAGCAGAAATTGTGACACATATTTAGTTTACTGTCATATTTGGTCAGTTTAGTTTTAGTTTTATTAATGTAAATATTCCTACCCCAAAACCTTTGAATGATATGTTTATGCATATGTTTGTTTAATAATTAGTATTTCCAAATATGGATAAAAAGTAGGCAAGAAAAAAAAAACATTGTTGAGCTATATTCAAAAATATATTTGAATGAATAAAATGATACAGTAATACTGAGGTGGGGGGCTTTTCAATTTTACATGCTATAGGAACCAAGAAAGTTGTTTCTTTTAAATTGTACTTAACATCTGAGTCAATTATTGTCACAGTTGTTGTTAGTGCATCATAGATCAAAGAACAGGTCAAAGACAGCATGATGAATGTAATACGAATACGTCCAAGAATGCAGTCCCTCTATACATCTGCGTACCTAAAGAATCAAGATGACAAATTCGGCACATACTGTACACTTAAAGTACGTCAATTCAGACGTAGATAGATTACTTTATACTCATGTGCGTATAAAGTAAACTGAAGAAATTATAATTGTTATAATTCAAAAGCTGCTGTAATCAGCTAGCTTTAAAATCAGAATCCAGTGCACACCTGTCTTCACACGCGCAAATGCTGTGTTATCAGGGGAACCCCTCCATGCTGACAAGCAAGATCAAAGACACAGAACAGTGAGCAATGGAAGACCCTCATCCATTTCCCAGGAAGGCAATTATTCTTTAGCCCATGTTGGCTTGGGCACTACTGGGCAGGGAAGCCCCTCTGGGTTATGCCCGGCCACACAACACTACTTATGTTGCAGGGTTTGCTATTAAGAGAAGACGGCTGCCTCCATCAGTCAGGCCCCCTGTCAGCAAGGGCAACTAATATAAGACAACATTTTGATGTTTTACTACCGCCACTCGGTTATAATTATGAAATCAGCAGAACTGGATCACAAAGTCCTTCTAATAACTGTAGCAAATGAGGCCTTCTATTGATTCTTCATCTAAATCATGAGAAACAATTACAGTGACAAATTAGTACTGTTGACTTGAGAAACTGTTATTGGCTAATGGTCTCCTAGTTTAAACTTAACGTCAACATTAATTTTATTGAAAGTTTCAAGCAGCAGTGGCTACTTTATAGGCCCAATCGGAATATGCAGCCTTTTTTCACACTTTCTGCACTGATTTTAGAAACTGGCTTAAGCTAAGCCCAGTTTGTGAAACCGGGCCTTAATGTTTTTCCACTATAAGGTTCAGTGAAAATTTGAGTGAAGCAGAAAACTCCTTTCTTTTAAAGGATTGAAGGTTATTGATAGATTCGTTAAACAACAGTGATGACACGCTGTAGGACAGAAATATCCAAATGCTTAGATCCACGGTCCACAGATTTTTCTTTTAGCACAGCTTGTAACTCATCATGCTTATACAGTGCCCCATCTGAGGACTGCAGCTCTTCATTGAGGTCTGTCTTGTGTCAGACACCCGTGACGTGATCAAACAGTGTCCTTTTTAAAAGCCTCTCCCCCTATTTTTCATACTCCCACTGGAACACAGACATGACACCCTGTTTATCGCCTCCTCTTTGCACATTTTCAAGATCTGAAACCTTTTTCCATTAAGTGAGAGCCAACTCTGTTTCCATACACCTTCCAACCATGAGCAATAACAGCTTGCATCTTCGATAACAATAACGGGGGGGAGTGAAAGTGACTGGGGTTGGCCTTGGTGCATCAATAGTGCTCTCCATCAAACAGGTGTGTTAACCCTTAACAAAATCACAGGGTATACAGCTCAGGAAAACATCACTGTGTATCTTTGTCTCTCACGATTCCAGGTTTTAAACAGTCAAATCTTGGCCAATTAAATTACAGGACCCAAACTGTTACATAAAGCAAATGACAAATGAAAAAACTTTCTTTATCAAATTTATTTGATTTTCAAATTTACACTACTTTGCTTTTAAAGGGAAATATGAAATTAAAGACTGAGCTCTCCTAGTTCTGCTTCTGAATTCCAGTACAATGACAGTGTTAATCTTAAGACGCTTGCTGATACTTGTACCCGGGTCAGTGGCAAACTACAGCAGCTTCCTGAGTGCTCAGAGAACAAGGGACCCTTTATTGCTCTCTGTGTCATACAGGAGGCAGGAGACCATTACAGGTGGGAACTTTGATGGCTTTTAAATTGTAACAAAATATTTCAGTCAACGTGTGGTATAAATCACCTCAATAACTCAGAATTAAGTCAATATGAGCCATCTTAGTACAACATGCAGTGAAATGGAACACGGTTAGGAAATGTGAACGGGGAACTCGATGAACTTCTACCTCAAACCAGATGAATTCTCAGTCATACAAAGAAGGCTTGAATCTGACTATGCCATGATGTATGCAGATGATTATGGCACTGTTCATCTACTTTGTAATTTCCTCTTTCAGTCTTAAAGAATGCATGTGATGTCTGAGGGGATATTGAAACTGAATGTGGCTTTAATAATGTAAGTGTTCATGATGGCAACATAATGTTTTTGTGTTGGTGAAACCAGTATTAATGCATAAACGTAAAAGGAAATAGCGAGGTTTGTTTCAGCTAAGTAAATAAAAAAAACCTCAGTATATTATGTGAGAATCAATAATGATTATCAGAGGGGGTTATGTTTGGCATTAGCCTATGCAGGTGATAAAAAGATTTAGTTGATATTGATAGAGAGATGTTGCACGGACGTTTTAACCTTGGTGAAATACACACAGCTGTGGTTTTGCTATCTGTTCATAACAAAGAAAAATGAACTTGCTTTGATGCACTGTAAAAAAACAACAACAAAAAAACTTTTTCTGGGTGAGCAGACAACTCTGAGTCATTGATATGGCCACTGAAAATTCTTTCCATTTAGGTTGGGATGCCTTTCTGAAAACCCACAAAAACTTGTATTGCATTGATTGCATTGTATCATTTGATTATCCAACACACATGGCAACTTCATTTCAGACCTTCCAGTATCTATAATCAATTCCTAAAAATAATTGAATCAAACTGAAAATCACATTATTCATTTAAAAACCCTACAGGTTGCATTACACAAATAAAGATATTACATAATATTATACATAATAGTAAAAGAATCACACTCAATAAATCTTAATGTTATGCCTGTGTTTATTATTTGTATATATATATATATATATATATATATATATATATATATACACACATTTAATTAAATGGCATTTTTTTTTAATTCTTAAATATTTCTTATAGCAATAAATTATCAAGCAACAGCAAGTGTGACATCTAATGATAACAATAAGAAGCTCAGGCTCTAAGTGGCATCTTCATAATTAATGATGCAATTAATCAGGCATTTGTTCATATGGGACATATGTTCCTACTGTACATCTGACCCTCCAGAATACTGGCACAAGAGACAAATGTGGTAATAACGTTTATAATGTGCTATTTAGTAGACTCTGTTTATTACAAAGGATATGAGTACATGACGGAAAAAGCAGAAGCAGCATATGGTTTGGTCAGGGCACAGATTGTGGTTGTGATTGATTGTTCATTGACTTCAAACAGTCCCCCGTGCCTTCTTTCACACAGCCATTTGAAACCAATAGTCTCAAAAGATTAAGATTTTCTTTATTAACCTTTTTCTCACAATGAAAACTCTTACCACATTTAACAGAGTGTTTCTTCTTTTTATGTGCACACACACATTCCAAGTTTGACTTACACACTAATGCAAATAATTCCATAATTATATTAATCAGTGGCTACACATTCTTAATAAATAAGTTCTAAACCTTGTCAAAAAAATGATCACGGATAATAACCAAGCAGCAACTCATGTAAAAGCCAATTCTTCCCTCTGTTGATTTTCTCCCCAACTGATAGAATACAGTATTCGAGCATGAACCCTGTCCAAGTGTGCTTATTCTGTGATGTTTCTGACTAGTGTGGGACAATGTGTCATTGCAGATGTACCAACTTAACTTCCCTGACCTCGGCTGTCCTCTCAGTACAAATAAAACAACAACATCCTGTCTCACAGCACAGAACAGTGCTCCAGTCTCACCATCCGACAGCTCAGCTTCCGTCTTGCACAAACGCCCCTAACAACATGTCAACAGACGCAACCAATCTGAACATAAAGAGTACATGCATTCCCTTTAAACTGGGGTCGTATAAAGAGCATAACTTTCAGTGTGCTTAAAAAAACTATTATCATAAATTTCCCAGTAACGGGAAATGCAAACCATAACGTAAACCCTCAGAGATCATATTGGCACTCTCAAAAGACAAACGGCTGAGTCTATCAAAAGGCCACTACTAGATAATAAGTCAATAATCAAACTTTTTGTACTACTGTAACAACAACCATATCTTAAAACCCAGAATTAATCATATTTATCTATTGTTATACTGAATATGGCTTCAAAGATAAGGTGAAAAAGCACTGAAAATACTGCATCAACATTTTGCTCATAAGCAGTTAATTTATTAACTAAGAGATGGCATATGAACTATGAAAACAGCAGAATGCAATTTTCTAAATACCTATATTTCTTTTATAAAACATTTAGATATACAAATTCGAATTATTTCAAACACAATAAGAATTCGTTCCTAGGAAGAAATAGAGACTTTTAAAACAAAGTGCATACATGTCTTTTGAAGTAACAGGTGAGCTCCAGTTGTGAGTACATGATGTAGCCCAATCAAGAAAAAGAATGAGAACATTTTTACTTACACGAAGGCATGGTAAATGAATGCCCAGGCTCGTGGTCTCTCCAGGACATTGTAGAGGTAGTTCTGGAGCTTCCTGTAGCGCGCGTTTCTCCGACCGCTTTGCGCGCTGTAAGTGAGCGGTTTCCCCAGCAAGCTCAGCCGGGCGCCCTGCTTTCTTCTCTGGTTCTCCGAGCCTCCTGCACCTGTTGTGCCCGGCGCCGACAGCAGACTGTCGACTGTCCTAGTCGCGCTGTTCATCGTCCCACGTCCGGCTTCAACATCTTTCATGCCATAGTGCTGCGAGGTCTTCATCCAGAGACCAGTGCCCCCCTCGTCGCCGCTGTGGTTGCGGGGCATCGCATCACCAGCGCGGGCTGGAAACGCGCGTCTGGCACCAGTGGTGCGCACATATAAAGAGATTGTAACAAGAGCTTCACAGTTCCCTGTTTAAAAACATTGGGTACTTTATTGTTCTTCTTCTCTTTTAATCTTTTCTTTAAGGTTATATATAACAGGATCGCCAAATGATAAGTGCCGGCATCAAGCTCATTGGCAAATAAGCTACTAAAGATTTAGTAAAGTTATGAATCTCCAGATGACTCAAGCAATCTGCTCCCGCCGCCGTGAGACTGGAGTTTTGAAGGAGCGTCACCATCTCAGTGGAGGAGATTTGGCGAGGGGAGGGCACCACCAGCGCGCTCTCGATCTCTCTCTCTCTCTCTCTCTCTCTCACACACACACACACACACACACACACACATTGGGCTACTGTACACCATTGGCAACTGTATTCTAGTTCAGATGTCCTGACAAGATCTAATGTAGGATTTAAACAACTGCAATACATGCAAATTACGAGCATGCGAGAATTACAAGCGTGCGCTTCGGCGAGCGAATTATGCTGCTTTCATTTAACGGGTCCTTTTAAGCTAGTTTCTGTCAGTAACGTTATATGCTACACGTTACATTTTGTTGGCAATAGGCTAATTTTCGTATAGCAATCTGTCGAGGTCGATCTAAAATACATGAACGCAAAACTTTTCATGATAGGCTACGATAAATACACCAAAAAAATATATGTTTACGCTTGAGCGGCGTACTGTTGCTATGGTTACCACCTTAGGCAAATTCCACTTGTGTTATCTAGCACTATGGTAATTTAAATTTTTTTTTAAAAACTTTCTTTTTGTGAAAATCGGGGAGTTAACTACAACGTTGTGGGGGTTTGGAGTCAAGCGAGATAAAATTTTGCCGCTTAAACGTACCCACGGCTCGTGTTTTTATTTAGTTTCGAGTTTAATTTCATTAACGATTCCCCAAAACGCTTTATTGATATCCCCTCTTTAAAATGTCATTTTATAATTCATACTTAATATTAAATAGCAATTCATTCCCAAGTGCTTTGGCATCGACATCCGCTCCGTCTGTATGCCCATTTATGTCGAGTTGAGCGAGTGCTGAGCGGCTCGGAATAATGGCAGCACATTTAACGTTACGTGGGAAAAAATGTTTCTAAAGACACAGCTGACATTCTCCTCCAAAATACAGTGAAACAAAGCTATTTAATATTGGGATTTCTGATGATTTGATTTACATTCATTTAACTAACACCGTTGTACCCACATTATCCTGAATCGACTTGCAAAAGTGTCTAAATTATAACTAACGTTAATAATAGACAGCTCTCTACTCACTGTGGTGGCCGAACAGATTCATCTCAAAAGACTCTTTATTGAAACACCAAACAAATAAACTTAAGCGCATAACTGAGCCTTTCTGGGTTTTAAAACAGGGCTGAACTGAAAACGCTTCAGTCTGGTGATCACGGAGCCCGCGGATCAAGCAAATCACGTGATCCGAAAATAAATAACATACAAACGGTATACAGTTTAATTAGCAGGTAAGCCGGATGTTCAATAATGTAACCGTTATTTAGTTGTATTCTACATATTTAACTGCTTCGATTAGTCAAGCTAGCATTCATAAGAACGTTGCTTCTTTAACGTTACTCGGCTAACGTTACACTGTAAAATAAATGAATCTGTTAAAAACAGAAAAGTACTGCTAGCTCATTACACACAACATTATCCATTACTTTTACGGACAATTCTGTTTCAGGGCTCTAAAGTCTCACGCATTCACCGTAAGACACAGCCAGTTCACACGCTCTCACGCCACACCATGTATTTCTCATGCTGAAAATTAAGAGATAAGGATAGATGAGGCGCAAGCATAAGATGTTAAGTTATCTGCCAGGTTCAGAACTACCAGCCAATCAGAAATGAGAATGTGTGGTTTCCGTGTAAATTAAGTGATCCCGCCATGTGCCAGCCAGTTCGTTACTAGGCAACATGGATGCGCCCACGCACACAAGAAGTGGAATTTGAAAGAGCTGATTGGAATGCGGTCGGTAATCCCTTCATTATTTCTTTGTGTATTATTATTATTTTAATTTTACGATTCCTGGCCAGTTGCCTGTGATCGAAGACAGTGTGAGCTGCTGCTGGGAAATATTGACAAATTCGTACTTAATTATTACTAAAGTAGTTAAAAACTTTTTTTATGGCTCCTCCCCTAAAGCAGATAAAATCTCACTCCAAACTTTTGCTAAAACTTGAGAGCCCAGTGTTTACTCTAAAACACAATGCAATTAGTTGCAAAGTGTACATTTAGTTTTTAGTTACCGTTAGGCTATATTTTGTTTTTCACTCTTTTTAATTAAACAAGGCTAATTCAAAAAAAAAAAAAAATACTGCACACAGATCAAGGCACAAAGTCAAAGCATAATAGTCTATAGTTCAGACTGTAAGACTGAAATGCTGAATAATATACTAAAGAAATGCAAAAGCATTACATAAAGAGACTGCCAATAAAATATGACTGAGTTTGTCTGTCTGCTTGTGTGTGTTTGTGTGCACCTGGTATTTATCACCTTATATTTCCCCACAAAGATAGGGATACCAGTAAATTTGGACCTTGTGTGGACATTTGTTAGGTCCCCAAGGAAACAAGCTTATAAATCACACAGAATTAAGTTTTTTGAAAATTTAAAAATGCTTGTAGTTTCCTGTAAGGGGTAGTTTTAGGTGTAGGGTCAGTGTAGGACGATACCACATACAGTTTGTACCGTATAAACACCATTACACCAATGTTGTCTCCATAAACCATGTAAACCCAACATTCGTGTGTGTGTGTGTGTAAGAAAGTAAGATGCCAGAATAACACTATCATTGGAACCTTACATTGAAGTGTTACAATCTAATACTGTCACTATAATGTGCTACAATATGAGCAAATCTCTTTCTACATGATCACAATATCTAAAAGAATAATCGTAATAAATAAGCAAATATGGTTACACCATTGTCCTTCAGGTAATATCAAACCTGAACAGACATAATAGGCCATGTATCAGCATCTTGTTTCATACTTGTTTTCGAAACTGGTCCACACGCATCAGAAATTGGACAATGATTTTATTTTTCTTTACAAGCCTTTAAGTTAAAATGTTGTACTTAATGTGCCAAAAGCACATAAACAAAGGCTTTACAAACAGTATAGTTTAACAGTATATTACATGAGATTTCTTGCTGCTATGCAAAAGCTGTTTAAGCTTTTATTAACAAAACTGCCAAAGGTCTAACAAAAGAAAGGAACGATGATTGATTTAGTGATCCTGGCAGTCCAAAGAAATGTATTCGTTTGTACTACAAGCAAAGTTTACATTTACAGCTGTATTTGAACGCAAGCATAAACTGGACACCATTATCCTAATCATTTTGCTTATAAGGGTAGGCTTTCTGTTACTACGTTTTTGTCATTTAAACATTATTATTATTATTGTTATTTACTATTATTATCATCATTTAGATATTATTAAGACCATTAAAATGTATTTCTACACTTTCTATACTTATTTTTATTGAGTGAACAGGTCTCCAAAAAGATTAATTCACAGCTAACAACAACACACTCTAGTGGTGTGAGTCTGTTAATACAGACTTGAATATACCCTATTCATTTACAAAGCATTGATGCAAGGGTGAAATAGACTATAGTGTAAGCTAAAAACCATAACAGCTTTAAAAAAAAAACTAATAAATATATAAAACCAAATACTGACACTATAATTGTTCTAATAGTGTGCTTCCATACAGCTTATATGATTTAGGACTACCTACTAACATTGTATGCCAAGCTCTCTGCTCTTCAGTCGTTTATAAAATTATATGAAAGCTCCATCAAAATAACATCACAATCAAATCCGATTCACTGAATTAGATGTTAGGTTACAGCCATGTTTAGCCATAAGATCTGTGAATTAACAGATAGTTTACTGCAGCGTCTAACAGGGCCTCCTCAGTCCATCTGCAGAATGTGAGTATGGCACGATGATGAAACTCTCCAATAACCCTGTCTTAAAAAAATGTTATGACGATTATATGGCCATCGGGATCAAGGCAAAGAGAAATGAGTAACGAGACCTAAAATATTAGCGATAGATTCATTTGAAGAATGGAGCGCGAGATATGCTTTTTACATATTTGCAAGACTGGCCATAAATCAGTCCCTGCTTAAAAATATTTGAAATCTTTTCACGGCACTGGTTTCGTTTCCCAGGCGGTCTGAAACCAGGCAAAACAGACACTTTCCATTAACAGCTGATTGGCAACGCAGCAGCAAAGAGTTTATGAATGTAGGCTACTACTTATCGAATGCTTGTATCACAGTCCACCGCTGACTGATTCACCTGCTGACGCTCACGAGAACGCGGACCATTGCAGATACCTTCAGCAGATTATTGCTTTGTTACAGCATAATGCGGATTGTTTAATTCTTTACCCACCGTCAATTCATAAACTTTCATTTTAAAACAGATATCTCTTAAGATAAGGATAACTCTCGGTTCTTTCAGAAAATTCACCCAGAAACCACTCTGGGGTGCGTTTCCCGTACAACGATGTAACTCGCTGATAAACCACCATAGAACTATGCATTGTTTTAAAAAAGAAATAGCTACACACGACTGTTTCCCGAACACGGTCGCATCTCCGTCGTTTGAACCACGTTAGTTCAACAACATAGGGCCATTGTTAATGACGTCACACGCATGTCGTGAAG